>OX418217.1:1215000-1275444 GCA_948455865.1 Conomelus anceps | reverse complement strand
AGGGGCATTAAGTGGGGCACTAGGGGAGCACTAGGGGCACACTAGGGGAGCACTAGGGATGCACTAGGGGAATTAAGGGGTGCGCTAGGGAACCATAGGGGCATTAAGTGGGGCACTAGGGAAACACTAGGGGCGCACTAGGGGCACACTAGGGGAGCACTAGGGGAATTAAGGGGTGCACTAGGGAAACACTAGGGGCGCACTAGGGGCACACTAGGGGAGCACTAGGGGAATTAAGGGGTGCACTAGGGAAACACTAGGGGCATTAAGTGGGGCACTAGGGAAACACTAGGGGCATTAAGTGGGGCACTAGGGAAACACTAGGGGCGCACTAGGGGCACACTAGTGATTTCGTTTTCATACTCTACTAGCTGTTTATGGTGTTTCTTTATGGACTCTGTAGCTTCTAAAAACTCAACTTTCCTACTTCCAACTTTCTCTTTTCCTGTTTTTTCCTGCATGGATATGACTCATAGCATTAGAATGTAGCAGTGACGTCATACAAACTAGTTGAAACTGGAATGTCAAGGCTGGTGGGCGGGGCCAGTGATGGAAGTAGAAGTGGGGCTATCTCTCTCTCTCTCTCTCTCTCTCTCTCTCTCTCTCTCTCTCTCTCTCTCTCTCTCTCTCTACCCTCTCTTTTTCGTTGAAACAGCCTTCGTTGAAGTAAAGTAAGGTGATTTCTTACCTATATGATTGTTGCTCTACCTGACCGAGCGCTAACAGATGCAGACCTCTACAAGTACGCCTGCCGTCTCAAGCTGAAGAAATTTCGAGGAGTATTCATGTGAGATGCTCTACCTGTCAATGGACCACTGGATCAAGAGTGTGGCATCATCAACCTGGACAACAGTGACGGAGCTGGTACACATTGGGTGTGCTATGTGAAGAAGAAGGAGGATGGCATCGTCCGCTACTTTGATGGCTTTGGCAACCTGAGACCACCGCAGGAGTTTATCGACTACATGCATAGAGGATCGAGCCCAGCAAAAAGGATCGAGTACAACTATGATCAGAAGCAAGAGGATCTCTACTCTCATATATGTGGACACTTGTGTTTAAAATTTTTGCTCGATGAAAATAAATAACATTATATATTGTACAACACTTGTCTTTTCCTTTCTCCCCACCACCACCCACATAGTATAAAGGGGGACATTTTTAAGGGTGAGGGGGAAATTTTTTAGGGTGAGGGGTAACGTTATTAGGGTGAGGGGGGAATTTTTCAGGGTGAGGGGTAACTTTTTCATGATGAGGGGGAAATTTTTTAGGGCGAGGGGAACTTTTTATGGTGAGGGGGAAATTTTTTAGGGTGAGGGGAAACTTTTTAGGGTGAGGGGTAACGTTATTAGGGTGAGGGGGAAATTTTTTAGGGTGAGGGGTAACGTTATTAGGGTGAGGGGGGGATTTTTTAGGGTGAGGGGTAACTTTTTAGGGTGAGGGGAAACTTTTTTTAGGGGGGGGGGTTGTTGGGTGAGGGTAGGGAGGGTGGTAGGTCATGATGGGTGGGGGGGGGGGTGTTGTCCCAGATCCACAGGTTCCCACGCTGTCCCAGCTCCCCCATCCGGTTCAAGAAAATTAATTAATTGGACAGGATGGACAATAGATAATTGATTCACACAGGATGGCAATTATAACCTGACAGATAAGTGGTTCACACGTTGTGCCAGGATTGGTAACCATTTCAAGACAACTTCCGGGGTCAGATCTGTCATACAGGTTCCCACGCTGTCCCAGCTCCCTATCAGTGTTCGACATTAGATACTTGGACAGGATGGACAATAGATAATTGGACACATAAGTGGTTCACACGCTGTCCCAGGATTGGTACCAATCCTGGGACAACTTCCGGTTCCCACGCTGTCCCAGTTCCCCAGGTTCCCACGCTGTCCCAGCTCCCCCCATCCGGTTTCTCAAGGTCACTTCCGGGGTCAAAGGTCAAGGTTGTCCCAGAATGAACAAAAACATACTACTGAGTGAGAGAGAGGACAACTAAGTGAATGAGTGGGAGAGTTAGAAAAAGAGTAAGAAGTAGAACAAGAAAAAAGAGGAAGAAGAGAAACAGAAAGGAATAGGAGAAGATGATGAAGAATTTGTAGATGAAGTAGGAGGTGATGAAGGAAAAGAAGAGGAAGGAGAAAGAGAAGGTGATAAAAGAGAAAGAAGTAAGAGGTGATGAAGAATTCAGAGGAGAAGGAGAAAGTGGAGAACAGGAAAAAAGTAAAAGAAGATGAAGAATAATAAGAAGAACAAGAAGATAGAAGATAGAAGATAGAAGATAGAAGAGGAAGAAAAAGAAGGGGTAGGAGGCGATAATGATGAAAAATATGGAGTAGAATAAGGTTAAGAACACGAAGAAAAAAAAGGAGGAGGAGAAAAAGAAGGAGAGTAAGGAGGTAAAAGAGGAAGAGGAAAAAGAAGAAGTAAAAGAAGAAGGAGTGAGTGATAAAGAATTTAGAGAAGACGAAAGTAAAGAACAGGAAGAAAAAAAAGAATAATAAGAGAAAAAAGAAGGAGCACAAGGAGATAAAAGAGAAAATAACAAGAAGTAGGAAACGATAATGATGAAGAATTTGGAGTAGAATAAAATTAAGAACACGAAAAAAGAAAAGGAGAAGAAGGAAAAGAAGATGTAAAAGAAGGAAATTAACGGGGAAGGAGTGAGAGATAGTGAAGAATTTAGAGAAGAAGGCAAAAGTGGAGAACAGGAAGAAAAATTAAAGAAGGAGATAAAAAAGGAAGAAAAAAGGTTTGAGTTAAAAGATGAAGAAGTAAGAGATGATAAAGAATTTAGACGAGATGGAGAAAGTGAAGAGCAGGAAGAAAAATAAAAGAAGAAGAAGAAGAAAAAGGAGATGGTAATGAAAGAAGTGAAAGAGGGAGGAGATGTAGATGGAAGGAGGAGAAAAAGAAAAAGGAAAAAAAGAGAAAAAGAAGGAGAACAAAAATGAGAAGAGGTGAAGAAAAGGTACTATTGAATTTTGTAATAGTTTGTGTCAGGTTCTAGATATCCCAATTCAATTGAATCGGGCAGCCTGGTTGTTTAAAATGTGAATAGCCAATCTTGTAAGTCGTTCAATAAATCTTTCAATTAGCTACAGATTCAATAGTGGCCCTGAGGTGTGTTTCACACGCAACAAAGTGTGAAGCGCTCCATTTTTCATTTTATTGTTCAACTTTCTTAGTAATGGCGAAGGTGATATTGTGGAAGGTATCCATAATGAATAATAAGACGAAATTGTCACAACCACATTTATCAAAACTTTGAGAAACTAGTTTCGGTTGTTACACCATTATCAATCTCAATCAAACTATACCATAAGAACATTTTCTGATAGGCCCAGTTTCTGATAAATTAGGGAAAGAATTGAAAAAGAACGGATTTGATGTAGCTTTTCAAACCAATCCAATTTTAAAGAGTTTATTTGGGTGTAGTAGAGACAAAATTGATATCTGGGATAAAAATGGGGTTTATAAATTGAATTGCGGAGATTGTAATGCTTGTTATGTGGATCAGACCGGTAGAAGTTTCAAATATAGAATAAATGAACATATAAGGGATTGGAAAAACCAAAAAGGAGATTCAAATTTCGCAGAACATTTTATTAATAATGGGCACAAGTTCAAGGCTTGAGAAAATGTTGAATTTCTGCATTTGATTGGAGTAGGGGTTATCGAGAATACTGCCGCGGCCAATCAGAAGACAGGGGGGCGTGGCCACCCCCCTTCCCCCCTCCCCCTGCTCAGACATTTTGTAAACACCCACCCTTCCCCCTGTCCCAGTCAGCCATTTTGTTTTTAAGGTCACATACCCCCTTCCCTATGTGCCCCCACTTTATTCCCAATAGATTAAAGAGGGACCCCCCGCAAGCACCAATGAGAGAGGACCTATCCCCCCTGACCCCACCTCTCACAGAAGGTTTCCAATAAATATAGAACATACAGTTTTATATCTATATATACATGCTTGCAATTATATATCTATATATACCTGCTTGCAATTACTATATCTATATTTGCAATAGCATCAGCCCCCGCCGCCAGATTTAGCTATTAATTGAGGCTGCACACCTGCTACCTCCTGCTGTGATTCTCAAAGCTCTCTCTTTCGCACGTGCAGTGTTAATATACCCCCCTGCCCCCCACCCCCGGACAGTGCTTCAGATATTAATAATACTTCCGCCCCCTGCTGTGAAAAACTATTTCATAACGTTTAAAAGCAGAACACGTGCACAAGTTTTTTATATGACTCATTAAGCTGTGGAATAATAATCCTCTCTCTCTTTCTTTTTGAAAGAGAGGTTATTTCTACAATACCCCATGCTGTTTGCTCAAATAATCCGACCCCCACTTTCTCTCTCAGGTCATTAACCTTTGCATGAATAATCCTGTCTGTGTGAGAGAGAGAGGCTTTCTCTCTCTCTCAGCTCATTTGAAGGTCACAAACATGTTTTAACCTGTCTGTGTGTGAGAGAGAGGCTTTCTCTCTCACTCTCTCAGCTCATTCATTACCCTCGGTTGAAAATTCAAATATGCTTTGCAATAATATTAAACTCATCTATAGCTATACCAATAAGTAAACTGAATGACCAAAACATGGTATTATTGAATCACGTGCACTACCTTTTGAATCTCGTGCACTACCTTTTGAGGTGTGCAAGTGAAACTGGATCCTCCAATAGATTCATAGGCACCTGCTATTAGTAACATGGTTTCTAGGCAAACCCAACACACATAATCGCGTTTAGCATCATTAAATGTTGTTAGACACAAATAGGTGTAGAATGCTGGTGTACTTTTTCAGGTCATTAACCTTTGCATGAATGCACATGCCACGTTCTGTTGGTTTCCCCCTCATGATTAAAATTTTTTACATTTTTTATCCGCTAAATCATATAGAGCATCCCAAAGTTCGTTTGTATCTGAAATAATTTGTATTGGGGAATTGTTAGAACACCCATAGTGCAAATGACCCTCCTCACTTATAACTATATCTAGGAGATCATATATTTCAGATAAAATAGGATAGCAGAAATTCTCAGTTTTTGTTGCAGACAAAGTTCCATCATCTGCCTCGGTTGAAAATTTAATATGCTTTGCAATAATATCAAACTCGCTTACTGAAATAGCCATCAGTAAACGGGATAGTTTTTTAAATTTTGTATAGCTGTAGCATCGCATCCTTCCTCTATGATAGTTAAACACATACTGAATGACCGGCGGTTTGTTAGTTAGAAAAAGCCTCCAAAGGAACGTCAACCTCACCGCCTTATTGGAGGTCACTCTTTTTTTTATTGGGTAAAAAGAGGTTCGCACAGGGCTAGGTCACATAAACCTGTGCTATGGAGAAAAACCCATTGTAAAAATTTACATTTCTTTCAACTCTACTTGTCCGTTCTCATGTTCGCATATTAATACAAAATTTCTCTTGTTAAAATCTGTCAAGTTCTCATTATTTAATACGCTTTTAAATTTATCACATAGTAATAAATCGAAATAAGAGTCTCCCTCACTGTCGGGATCGTCGAGATTTAGTAACACTCTGCCTGTACCATAAATTATTGCGCTTTCAACGGTCAGATATGAACCGAGAGGTACTGATTCTAGAGGCAACACCTCACGTGCCAAAGCATTGAATGCACCCATGTTGAAACGTCTCATCTTTCCTAATGATTCAAGTTTCTCAATTTCACTCCTTTTATGCATTCTCCCCACCGCTGTTTGCGCAAGCGCAGTTTGTAGCTTCTTCCTCAATTTGTAATAATTTTTTAACGCAAAGCCTATGCGGCCTGTACCAGGATAAATAATGGTTAATATCGCTCAAATTTACAGTGTTTAAAAAAATTTGTTTCAACTGTCTCGCAAGTCCAATGTTTTCACGAGTAGAATTTCTAATGGCATCCTCACACAAATCAAACCACTGCAGATATTCTCGTAATTTGTTCTCTAATTCTTTATCCGCACACATCCACTTCTGAGGATCCATTATCTACAACTAATTATTTATACAGCGGGATTAATACCGAAAAATTGATAGGTCTTCTACCAACTCCCACGCTACAAATTCTCACTTTGTGTGATTCCAACTCATAACCACAGTAAACGCATACGACCTTTTTTCCATCATAGTAAAATCCTTGTCTCGCATAATTTCTTTTGCTTGTTCTACTATAAAAAGCACAATTCCTCATACTTTTCATTCGATTATTTTCACAAGTATAATCCCCCTCCTCTCCTATCTTTGGAAGCGTGTTAGATGTTAATAGTTGCAAATAATGTTGTGCACTTATTAGAGCGCACCTCCCACCTTCTACATTTTTGTGTATGTTACAAACCTCAAAACACCACGTATCTTTAAACTTTGTGAAATTAGGTTTCGCGTAATATTCCGGTATGCAACGTACATCATTATGATACTTTTTCAAAAATGCCACTTTTTCTGTTCCCTTTGTAAAAATGCAATCATACGCGCCGAGATATCCTCTTATCAATGAATCTGTAAACTCCGTCTCCCCCTCATCCCATAATATTTTATGATAATGTTGTTCTAACCAGGTAGCCTCGCGAAACATTTTCCAGCTCAAAGTAGATTTCGGAAAAGGCGGTTTAAAGTGTAGTACTACATAATTACCAGCCCGATCAACCAGCGCGAATTCTTTTAAAATTATTTGATTATTATCTCCCTTAAACCAGTGTAGATCCGCAACGGCAAAATTCTTCTTCTTCTTTTCTTCCATGTCACACTGTATTCCCACTGTACGTGTTTTTCCGTCTTCACTAACCTCAAAATCTCCAATCGCCTCTTGAAACAGCGAAGAAGTGGACATGTTGCTCTCTCACACACGCCCACACGAATGATAAATTATTTTTTACATTTCACCTTTTAAACATCCCCCTACCGGCAATTTATTGTACTTCTCTAACTAATGAGGTTAAAGGTGTGTATTCCATTATTGAATCGCTTATAAGAATACAATATGCCGAAGTCGAGTTTGGTAGTTCTTTACTAAATTCCATATCTAATCTTATATCTGTGGATGTTTTCAAATGATCAGATTGGTGTGAACAGTCAATCACAATTATTGGTGATTTTTCGCAAAACGCTTTAAAATCAATAGCGTTCCCATGCTCTGCATTTATAGAGCGGTTATAGTAACTCGGCGCGAAATCTAAAAACATACGATACATTATCTGCTTATTCCCCAACAAATTATCATAGGGATAATATTGACTGTTTAGAAATAATTTAACGTTATACAACTCGCACGAATCAAAATCAGACATTGATTTATTAATAGCATTTTTCCGAGCCATTTGAAAGGCTAAAATTACATAGCGTGGAACATCTAAATGCGATGATGTTTTTATCGCCCACGAATGAATTCTCGATGTGGCCATGTTTGGAAATTCGTGAATCTCCCATCTTCTAAACGCAAGTTTTAGAGGGCGATCAGAATCGAGTAATTTCAAAAATTTCAACCTTACGTGATCTTCCAAATGGATGTACGGAATTTTCCACTGTAGTTTATCAATTGTTAAAGAAACATTTGTTCCTGTAGCCGATTCAACGCAGTTTAGATCCGACGCACTTCTCAATAATACAAGCTCTTGTTTCAAGTTTAAAATTATTCGTTGAAAATCTTCGAAAAATGGTAACAAAAGTTTCAGCGGTACGCAAAAAATGAATTTATTATCCGTCAACTTATATCCATCTCTATCAAATCCTGCCAATTGGTATGTATTTGTATCGAAAACATTTTTCAAAAGCAATCCTTTAATTGTAGACGTAATTCCGACAAGTCTCGATTTCGCTACTTGCTGTCCCGCCAATTCATAACGTATCTCATCAAACAGATGGCCTACCACGTTGCTGACAAGTTTATATTCGGCATGCACTGGCGGATCCTCGGGTTTCGCACCAGGCTTTGTACATTTAACACTCCCCTCAATAAATAGAAAGGATTTACAAGGCAGTGTGTATATATCCTGCTGATTTACAGGAAGCCTTACTTCATCCGAATTACCTAGTTTCTGTCCAGAATATGTTGTGTGCGTGTGAAATTCGTACTTAGTAATATCAGAGTAAAATTGAATTTGACTATCGACATCTAGAATTTCACTTATTGCGGCTCCCGACATTTTTCCAATTAACTATAAATCCCAATTTTTCTAGTATTCTCGCGTTTTTAGCTGTTAATCTGTTTTTCGGCGTTAACATAGGTGTTAACGCTACTGAGCTTAAACTCCTACTGACGCTTTCTCTGTTCTCATCTCGACGCTTAGGTACGGCATTGAATACAATAAAACCCATCTTCTAACTTTTCTCACGAATATGTAACCTCACAGTTATACTATCCCCTCGAAAATCGATAAGTGATCCGTCTTGATCGGTTACCGTCACATTAATAAACTGAATTCTGCGCGTATTGAGTGGTACATATATAATTTCTGCAGGCGTTTCATTAATCAAATAACCGGGCGGTACCCTCGGCAGAAATTCGTAAATAATATGCTTTTCATCTCCGTTAGCGAAGCTTCCACATGCTAAATTACACGACACCACGATTGTATTAATATGGCTGATCGAGACTAAATGATTTGAATAATGCCATGTATTTGCTTCGAGTAGAAGTTTATCAAACCCGAGTGTCTTACCAATTGAATCGTCAAAAGTTAAATCTACTGGTTTATCGGAATAAATTCCAACTTTCATAGTGTTATTATTCGGTTGTATAACAAGACTCTCATCGCTCAAGTTCAATTTCAACTTTATAGCGCTTATTATATTATCAATTTCGTACGATCCTGTATCAAGATTCACCAGTTTATCTCCATATTTAAAACTGGAATTTTTCCCCCTTATTATATTCGGTATACTATTAAACGTCCACAAGTTAACCAATCCAATTTCCCATTCGCGATTTTTATCCAATTCCAGAGCGTGGTTTAAATTCTCATATAGATTACTTGTTTTTGAGGTTAGTGTAATAACAGCCATCACTCACTCAGCTAATGCTTTCAACACAAGCGTAAAATTACAACTGGTTAGCAAGAAACAAAATCACTAGGTGCCCACAAATGTCTGTGTTTACCCGCTGCAATTGGTTGGTATTATAGAATATTTTTACATTATTTTCTTTTTCCCAATATTTTGCCAATTCGCGTGGCGGTTGCAAGTCACCGATCGGATCAAAATAATACACATTTTTCCCTCGTTTAATATATGCAGTCCAATGTGTTCCCATTCCAATCTGTTTGTCTAAATTAACAATTGCGAGCTCATTATTTCGAATTTTACTCGGAAGTGTATCAATCATATATATGCCTCTTAGTGGAATATCTAATAATTTGCACCATTTTATCAGGTCATAGTTTGACAGCGGGCCGTTCATCTTTGCGTTTTTCTCTGTCTTTTCCTCTGCTTTTTTCCTCCTTGCTTCTTTTTAACCTTAGGAAATAGTGTTACACCGTATTGGGTGGGAGGTACTAGTATTCTTCCGCCTGTTGGATATGGTTTCAGATAAAAACCGCGACCAGCAATATGATTTTTTAACCTATTGATCGCCTTTTGCCTAATACTATCACTATGCGTTTTTCTAACTCCCCTCGTTTTTCGTTTTCTCAAACCTCCACCAAATGCGGATTTTGCTTTCATAATGTTTGTAACAAGATAAGAATATGCTCTCTCAGATAACCCCGTTTTTGGGTCCTTGAAAATTTCCCAAGCTCCATCTGCCAAGTGCCTGTCAGCCTCCGCCCGCGTCTTGTTATCAGACGCTCGGGAGTAAACTATGTCGTGCGTCTTACATAAATCATCAAGACGGTTTATAGGTTTGTCTCCACGTGCTAACCTCGACCTTAACCTTGTACCAGGTCCGCAATATGAATAATTAGGTAGATGAGCCTCGAAATTGAGGTTATCCACCCCCTTATTTATCACTGTACCCAATACATTGCCAATTTTTGATAAAATACCTCTTCCGCGCTTACGAACAGAGCATCGCTTTTTCTTAACAGTGTTCATCCTTTAAAGGTTAAACATAAACTGAACTGTAATTACTACTACTACTACTACATAATTGATTAGTTTTCTTCAAAAGAAAATTCGATTTTTCATTAAAAGTCTCGGCACAATTTGCAAGAACGCTATAGTATTTGTAGAAATTACAAACTGTTTCTAGCTCATCAACCATAAATTTATACCAATGTATCAACCCAATTTCAAAGGAAATTGGTGTTTTATAATACGAATTAACGCAAGATTTAATATTGAATAAAGTATGATTTCTCAGTGAAGTTGACGATCCAAAGGAATTGAAAAGAAATTGCGTATCATTTCGTTTCTCATGCAGATTGCACGATTTATCTTTATTTAAAAGTAGTACGGTGTTTAGACAGCATAATAGAAATATAAATAGTACTATCGTTTTCCACACGTGCCGCATCGCCAAAGCACATTCCATGTTGACAGATACAAACATACTGATAAAAATAGAACACCGTGTTGAGGGGGAGAAGCGAGCGCGTGCCAGCGAGAGCTTCCTGCGAGCTTCCTTCTTTTAGGTGCTTACCTACTCCAAAGAGGAATGCTCATCGCATCCCGCAATCCTTTTTTAGATTGCCGCGCACACCGCTAAAAGATCATTCGCGTTTTGAACGTCATAGTTATCGGATCAAAAAAGTGCGATCATCTTTATCAGTTTGAAAGCGTCACATCAGTTTGAACTTTAGCTATCCGCGCACAGCGATAAAAGACCATTTGCGTTTTGAACGGCGCAACAAGAAGAGTGATCATTTTGAAAGCATCACAACAGTTTGAAACAAAGGTGAGCAATAATAATTCAAATCTTTATTTACATTAATCAATTATAACAAACTCGAAATAAAGCCACAAAATAATCAAACTCGAAATAAAGTCAAACTCATAAAAATTATCTTCAACCCAATCACGCATTTTTACAAGTTTTTGGGTAAATACTGTTAGTGCAAAAAATCTTGCATATTAAATTGGAGCAATTGTAATAGAAATAGTAATTGTTCAATAATATTTACAATAAATCTTCTCACACCTGATTAATGCAGACGACATCTCCATAATCTGATAATAAGTGTGCATAATCCAAATTTTTAAACATCAATCTGATCCATTTTCCCTATTTTGTATGTTTCAGTTCCAACTAGAGGTGTTTCAAGTCTACAACAGAGCGCAAGTGATTCCTCGGCTTCCTTCTCGTACAGGTTTGTTTACTTTTTTAATTAATTCTCCTCCTTCTCCTCCTTCTCCTCCTTCTCCTTCTCCTTCTCCTTCTCCTTCTCCTCCTCCTTCTCCTTCTCCTCCTTCTCCTCCTCCTTCTCCTCCTCCTCCTTCTCCTTCTCCTTCTCCTCCTCCTTCTCCTTCTCCTCCTCCTTCTCCTTCTCCTTCTCCTCCTCCTTCTCCTTCTCCTCCTTCTCCTTCCCCTTTATATATATACAAAACGATGCATGACACAGTTTTTTCGAATCTGCAATAATTACTTTACAATATACACATTGCAAATAACCCGTTTTATGTAGAAAAAATCCATTACTCGCGAAATATTCAGCATTTCTTTTAAAAACCAACATCCTCTTATTAAATGAGTTTGACCAGTGAGGCATCGATCTTTGATAAAATGTCTTTATTCGCTGGTCGTAATCCCGAAGATTATTAAAATTTTCATTCTCGATAGAAATATTATGCATTCTCCTCCACCCACAATTCGGACTATGTTTTTCATGTTCTTTTTCGGGATCATCTGTTATTAACCATTTTTCCAAACCAACTAAACAAAACACGCACTGCACTGAGTCTGGTGGCGTCTTGAATACAAATCCCAGTTTAGCTAAATGTTTAGGTGATAAAAGGGGAGATTCGAATTTTTTCCATCTCTCATCAAAACTTAATAACCTCAATCTTTCGTACATTAAAACGTGTGATTGATCCATAGTGTGCCGATCAACTTCTAATCCACTACTAACTTGTTTGTTTTAGATCAGTTGTACCAGCGGAGTGTAAGAGAGCACACATCTGAGTGAGAGGATACATCTGAGAGAGAGCGCACATCTGAGAGAGAGCACACATCTGAGAGAGAGCAGACATCTTAGAGAGAGAGAGTTCATCATTTGCCATCACCCTTTTACAATGTAAGTAGCGATTATTGACTGCGCATTATTTCGAATTATTTTTCTCGGTAGAAACTATTATTCTGCAGAAAACACATTGCATGCGAGCATCTCCATTCAACTAATTCTGCTGCCGATTGTTGTACATTGGAGGAGTAAACTTACGTTCAGTATTCCTACTTAGTTTTACCAACACACTTGAGTGTTTGAAATAATTTACAATTTTTCCCACACCGAAATTTTCTGGATGAATTACACAAAAATTTATCAATTTTGTTGTTACACATATTAAATGTATGATAGACGCCATTACACGATTCGTGATGGTTATCTGCAATAACCATCTGTTTCACACTCATAATCTTTTTTAACCTTTCAGTTGGAGAACACAGTGGAATCGCTTCCTTTGAAAGTCAATCATTCGTAATTTAGAATAGTCCGTGGTGATCAACTTCTAATCTGCTACTAACTTTTTGTTTTAGAGAGCAGAACGATTTCACAATGGCTCATACGACGGAGAAGATTCAGGGTTTGAACGGCAGCGCAGCTAGATACAGATTCACGTATCTGGAGGAGGAACGTGACATCAAATCTACGCTGGAATCAAGCAGGGAGGAGGTGCTGCAGCTTATCGTCGACGAGTCGCAGCGGTTCAACGGAAATGTAAAGTGGTTCATTGTTTTAAATGTGATTTTACAAAAACTTGTTGTGCAACCCGAGGAAAGTGAACAAATTTCAGCAACTGTGAACTTTCACAGCTACTCGGCAATTAGTGTAAATGTATGTGAGAATTTGAATGAATGGAATAGGGATTTTGTGTTAGCTATTGGGAAAATTTTATCTTCTTTTGAAAATTTTGTTAGATTTGGCAGTGGTTGGGTAATAAATAGGATCCATTCGCTGGATCTCAACGTAATTAGGTATAATCCGATTTATACATCTTCATCTTCCTTTGTAGAGACTCCCGATTTTATTGTAAGGAAAAAGTGTGTGATTAACATAAAAAATTTCAATGACGAGAAATGCCTATTGTGGTCAATTCTCGCTTATTTCCATTATCGGCGAAATACACATATGAGTGTTGAATATTTGAGCAAGTTTGCTCACACAGTCAACACAAACGGGGTCAACTTTCCTGCTACTTTGCAGGACATTAAGAAATTTGAAGCTTTAAATCCTGATATATCCATAAATGTAATTGCGTACGACAATGGAAAATTTTTCCCATACAGGTGTAGCATACACAGAGAGCGTACACACCAAATTAATCTTTTGTTGCTAACAAGCGAAACTTATCCCCGAAAATCACATTTTTGTCTCATCAACACCGCAAACGGGAAAAACGGGTTGTCTCGGCTTTTGAGTCGTTTATCAAAACATAATGGGGAGGTACATGTTTGTGAATTCTGTTTCCATCGCTTCACAACAAAGAAATCGTTGAACGTGGATGGAAAACTAAATTTGGAAAAACACAAAGAGCAGTGTTCAAAATTTGCTGCACAGAGAACAACACTTCCCAAGGCAGATGAGAAACTGAAATTTACAAATTACACGTATACCTTGAAACCGAAATATGTTATTTATGCCGATTTTGAGTCGTTTATTGTGCCAATAAAGAGTGGGGAAGAAGAAGAAGAAGAAGAAGAAGAAGTTGATGATGTGCCCATCACTGGAAGCTTTACAAAAAAGGCAACTCGACATGTCCCATGCGGATACTGTTTTGTCGTACTCAATATCGATGGCGAAATTTGTCATGGACCACGTATCTATCGGTCGCGAGATATTGCCGATAAGATTGTGGAAAAATTTCTAGATGAAATTACAAGTGTGGGTGAAGTGCTTTACGAGGACATGAAAAGAGAAATACCTATGATTCGGTTGAGTGAAGCGCAACAAAGAGATTTTAATAGTGCGGAAAAATGCGGGCTGTGTGGGAAGGATTTCTTGATTGGCGACATCAAGTGTAGGCATCACTCGCACGAAACAGGTTCATATATTTGTGCCGCACATCAGTCGTGCAATTTGAATGGAAAGGCACCTAATTTCATACCCTGTTTCATGCACAACTTCACGGGATATGACAGCCATCATATCGTACAGGCTTTAGGTAAATGCAAAAAACCAATACAATGCATTGCCAATTCGTCGGAAAAGTTTATGACAATCAGCGTGGGACGAATCAAGTTTCTAGATAGCCTGAAATTTATGAATGCCTCTTTGGATAGTCTTGTTAAAAATTTGTCAGAAGATGGAAGATTGGAATCGAAATTCAGGAGAATGCATACACTGTTCAAGACACCCGAACAACTGAGGCTTTTAGTTAAAAAGGGAGTGTATCCATACACATATTTCGATTCGCCAGAGAAATTTGAAGAAGTCAACCTACCGCCAATTGAGGCATTTTACAACGACTTGTCAGATTCGCCTTTAGAAGAAAGGGAGTACGCGCATGCACAGAATGTTTGGAGAGCGTGTGACATTGAAAACCTCGGACAATATCATGATTTGTATCTACTTTGTGATACACTCCTTTTGTGTGACGTTTTTGAGGATATGAGATCATCAATGTTTGAAAAATACGGATTAGATGTAACCCATTTTTTGTCTCTGGCACATTTCTCGTGGAATTGTATGTTGTATTATACAAAAGTCGAGCTCGGACTGATTACAGATGTGGATATGCACTTAATGTTTGAACAGAATGTACGAGGTGGGTTATCTGTTATACCACACAGATTTGCCGAAGCCAATAATCCTTT
The DNA here is from genome assembly GCA_948455865.1 of Conomelus anceps. Classification (NCBI taxonomy): domain Eukaryota; kingdom Metazoa; phylum Arthropoda; class Insecta; order Hemiptera; family Delphacidae; genus Conomelus; species Conomelus anceps. The sequence goes on along the minus strand of OX418217.1, from coordinate 1,260,544 downwards.
TATGCATGAGAAATACGATGAAAGCAAACCGACGAGCTATATTTTATATTTGGACGCTTGTAATTTATATGGGTACGCAATGTGCGAACCACTCCCAGACGGAAATTTCAAATTTCTATCACAAGATGAAATTGCGCAAGTTGAATTTCTAAACTTGCCGGTGGATTCAGAGTTCGGCTACGTTATCGAGTGTGATCTCGAATATCCTAAATCGCTTCACGATTTACACAATCATTTTCCGCTAGCGCCTACAAAAGAAGAAGCACCTCACCATCTATTGTCTGACTACCAGAAACATGAGGGACAAATATTAACAACAAAACTTTTGGCCACCCTCTATGACCGCACGAAATATGTTTTACATTATAGGAATTTAAAATTGTATGTAGAATTGGGAATGAGGCTTAAATGTATTCATCGCGTGGTGAGGTTCACGCAATCACGATGGTTGAAACCCTACATTGATTTCAACACAGAGTGTAGGAGAAACGCAAAAAATAAGTTTGAAATTCAAAATTTCTAGGCGTTGAGTAATATAATCTATGGGAAAACATTGCAGTGTGATAGAAACCACACCCAAGTAGAGCTTGTTACCGACGAAAAAAAATTAGACAAATTAATTTCGAAACCTCTGGTCAAGCGATGGGTTATTTATAACAAGCATGTAATCGGGGTGTTTCTAAGAAAGATTGAAATCAGCTTGAAAAAACCCATCTTTGCAGGATTCACCATTTTGGAATTGAGTAAACACCTAATGTTTGATTTCCACTACAACAAGATTTTGAACATATATCGTCCTGAAAATGTGAATCTATTAATGTCGGATACGGATAGCCTGATGTATGAATTGAAAACAAAGGATGTGTACCAGGATATTAGGAATAATTTGACGTGGTTTGACACATCTGATTACCCATCCACTCACAAATGTTATAGTCTTGTAAATAAAAAAGTGGTTGGGAAATTTAAGGATGAAGCAAATTCAAAGATAATTACACAGTTTGTCGGTCTCCGCCCCAAATTGTATTCCTTCAAATATATGGACGATGTGGATGAAATTACAAAAAATACTGCTAAAGGTGTGAAACGTCAAATTAAAGACAGGTGCTTATCGTTTGATCTATACAAGAAGTGTTTATTTGAAAGGATCCGACACTACGAGCGTTTCAATATGATTAGGAGTTTTTCGCATAAAATTTATCAAATAGAATGTGCAAAAACAGCGCTCTCATGCTATGATGATAAAAGGTATATTGCCCCGGATGGGATTCATACCTTGGCATGGGGCCATTATAGAATCCCCCAAGTTGAAGAAGGAGAAGAAGAAGAAGAAGAAGGAGGAGAAGGAGGGGGAGAAGGAGGTGGTGAAGAAGTGAGTAGAACCTTCCTCTCCGAGTGCGCAGCAGCGAGTGAGTAGTGGAGAAGGAAGGAGGAGTGTTGTTTTACAAAAAAGAGGGTGGCTAAAAATAGATTACCTACGCTCTCCGAGGCAGTTGAGATACAATCGCGCGTGTGTGATGTCGACAAAAATGAATGAACTTAGACATAGATTAGCACAAGAATTGCATTCTGTTCCAAGAGTACATTTTAATAGGAGAAAATATGAGATTAAAAGTGAGGTGGATCTGCTTCAGGCAGATTTGATTGATATGAGCTCGCTGGCGAGAGATAATTCAAATTTTACTTTTATTTTAGCTGTAATTAACTGTTTTTCTAAATATGCTTATTGTGTGCCAATAAAATCCAAAAGTGCCGGCTCTGTGTATGCTGCACTTGAACCAATTATTCGTAAAAATAAAAATGTTAAATTTTTTCAGACAGACCAAGGTACCGAATTTTTTAATACAAAAGTAAAAGCATTATTGGATAGGTATAATATTAAACATTACCATGTTTTTAGTGAGAAAAAGGCTGCAATAGTCGAACGTTTTATTAGAACTATTAAATCAAAAATCTATAAATATTTAACGCAGCATGGAACAAAACGATGGGTAGGAGCATTACCAACATTGGTTAAAGAGTATAATAATGCTTTCCACAGAACAATTCAAATGCGACCATCTGATGTTCGCAAAAAACATCGAAATCATATAATAGCATCGCTTAATAAGGCGGCCAATGAGAACTTACGTTTGAAATCTAAACGAATAAAACCGAAATTTAAATTGGGCGATGTTGTACGCATTAGTAAGTACAGACAGGTTTTCGACAAATCGTATAATATTAATTGGAGTGGGGAATTATTTATAATTCATTCAGTCTATCCGACTAAGCCACCTACTTACATCTTGCGTGATTTGAAAGGGGAAATAATTTCTGGCCGTTTCTACGAAGAAGAAATGAAAAAAACAAAGCTGGATGAGGAGGAGCAGAAAGTTTATTTAGTAGAGAAAATTATAAGGAAAAATAAAGATAAAATATTGGTTAAATGGTTAGGTTTCAGCGAACCTACATGGATCGAGAGAAAGAATTTACTAGGTTAAGAACTGTATTGTAAATACTATGTATTATATTGTAAATACTATGTATTATATTGTAAATAAGCGAAATGTTGTATATTGGAAAAAGAACTGAAAAATATTATCAATAAATTGATATAATATGTTGAAGCATGTGTTTTATTCAGTTATCCATTGGCTATCATAGTGATACAATGGTAAAGGATACGACCATACCCATCATCAATTTTGATGAGGTTATTACAGGTAAACCGAACATTGGCAAGAGTAAAAATGGTAGTTTATTACCGCATAATGCACGCATTATCCTGATTGGAAGATCCAACAGTGGTAAGACAAATACGTTATTGAATTTGATTTTCAATAAAAACGGATTGAAATTTAAACATTTATACTTATTTAGTAATTCTTTGTATCAAGATAAATATGAATTTTTGAAAAAGGTGTTTTCAAAGATAAAATGTGTTACTTTTCATTTATCAGACAATACTGATATGATAAAGCATCCCAACAAAGTTGAGAGAAACTCTCTTGTCATTTTTGATGATTTACAATTAAGCAATATACCTCAAATTCGTAATTACTTTACAATGGGTAGACATCGCGAAATTGACACAGCCTACTTGGTACAAAGTTACGGATCTATTAAAAAACATCACATCCGAGATAACGCAAACATGCTAATTATTTTTAAACTTGATCAATTAAATTTGAAATTAATTTATAGGGATTTTGTAGGGGAAGATATGAGTTTCAGTGAGTTTAGAAAACTATGTTGGGAGGTGTGGTCAAAAGGTGCTCACAAATTTGTTTCTATTTTTACTGAATGTAAGGCTGAAAATGGAAGATACAGAGAGCAATTGGATAAATTCATAAAGATTCCTTTGCAATGAGGTAACTTCGGTGTTTGCACGTTTTTTGTTCATTCAACGTCGCGGCATTAATGGAGAAAGTTAATATGCGTAAGAAACGCGGTCGTGCTGCTCCTACCGCAGCATCATCTGTTGGGGAGAGAAGCAGTTTAATAGATAGAATAAAAAAATTGAGAAAAACTATTATTGAAAAACACAGAAATTTATTGGGTTTTCAAACACAGAGTGAAGAATTTAATCGTAAAAGGTTGGAACCAATAATTACTCCATTAATTGAACTCAAAAAGAGCACAATCTCTGCCAATGAAACAGTAAAGCGCGAAAAAGAACACAAGGTTGAACCGTTGGTAACGGAGAAGGAGAAGGAGGAGGAGGAGGAGGTGGAGGAGAAGGAGGAGGATGGGGAGGAAGATGTAAATATTTCTGCTAATGATAAATCTGCTTTCTTTGATTCGACTTTGAATATTACTAACCGTCGCACTCGAATAGAAGAAATTTTAGACAACTATTTAGGTGTGTTTCATAATGAGAAATTAGATAATTCTATTCCTTATGGTATACGTTTTGATCATAAACAAAATTTATATTTTATCGGCGATGAGCCCGTAAGTTTTGATGATGTTTTTATAACTGTCGGCGAACAAAGGTTTAGAATGACTCATGGTTTGTTGGAGCTATTGTTTAACAGTAGACCAAATTCAAATCTCTACAATAACAAAGATTTGGCGAAATATAAAAAAATATTATCACTGACATCTGTACATATTAATAACCAGGGTTATGTAATTCGCAATTCTGGTAAAAAATCTCAAATTATACAGAAACTTTTTCCACCCAAAAAACGTTCAAAGTATGGGAAAGGATTATTGAATTTTGTTAGAAATAAATCACGTGATAGAAACTACATATTCTGGGATGATGTTAACGAACTAGTCGAACGGTTATTTATTTTAATGGGTTCAAAAAATGCAGGAAATTCAGCTCACGATATTGAAATCGATTCGATATTACAAGAACTGCGAGAAGCTAGCTTTATACAGTAAAAAAGCGAGGACAGGGCGTGTTGGCAGGAAGCTGTTCGGTAGAGCGAAAGAGGAGAGAAAGAAATATGAGAGAGATGAGGCTGGGTGAAACCGGCTGTTGCGAAAGAGGAGGTTAGAAGGAATGCGGTGAGGGCGCCTCCTCACCCCTCTGCGAAACATCGTGTAAAGTGAGAATAGCCGACTAAAGACATGAGCTGGGGTGGTGACGTCAGTGCTGCCAGCGCGAGTCATCTTGACAAGCAACACAAATCGGAACCTCTCCGCTAAAGCGGGTGTACCGAGGTGTTGATAATTAATTTCGACATTCGAACAATGAACACCGATCGATTCGGTAGGATGCATACAGTGCATGCGAAGCAATTAGAGGAGTTAAAAAAATTAGTAGCGAATTTTGACAAGTTGAAATTTGAATTGAGTGAGTTGAAGAAGGATGTTTTAACTAGAACAGAATTTAACAATGAAAGAAGCCAACTTGTGTCGTTTGAAAATCTCAATAGTGGATTAAGTATAATTAACAATGTGTTGGAAAAACGCATGCATGATTTAGAACAGGTTGTTTTAACTAGGAGAGAATTTGAGCAGGAGAAGGCTAGTGTGCTGGTGAGTAGACATACCCTCAATAATGAGATGAAAATTATTAGCAAAGAGGCAGAGGCAGAAAGAGATAAACTACTCACTCGAGATGAATTCAATAGGGAAAATTTACTCACTAAAAAAGAGTTTATAATTGAAAAAGCAGGATTCATCTCATATGAACAACTTAACACAGCTGTAAAAATATCACAGGACCTATTAATGGATTATGTGCATAATAATCGAGATTTCAAGAGGCATTTAAATGATCTGATGTATAGATATGCCTATTATTTGATAGAAAAATGTGTAATGGCTGCCAGAACGTTTGATTATAAAGAGTTGGAGGGACGAGGACTATTGCCAGAACATACTGTCAGCGAATTTCTTCGGCTTATTGGGATGGATGAGCCGACGATAAAATATGATAGTAGTTTGTTTTTACCTCCTCAACAAGAACGCCTATTACAACGCTATCAATCTAGGAATCGGGGAGTGTAGAAGCATTCTATTTCTGTGTACAGCCCCCCCACCTGCTAGGCACGTGTTGCGACCGTTAAATTCTAAGGTTAATGACCTGAGAGCACGTCTCTCTCACACACACACACACACACACATAAAACTTGTGCACGTGTTCTGCTTTTAAACGTTATGAAATAGTTTTTTTCGCAGCAGGGGGCGGAAGTGTTATTAATAGCTAAATCGGTGGCTGGGGGGCAGGGGGGTATATTAACACTGCACGTGCGAAAGAGAGGGTTTTGAGAATCACAGCAGGAGGTAGCAGGTGTGCAGCCTCAATTAATAGCTAAATCTGGCGGCGGGGGCTGATGCTATTGCAAATATAGATATAGTAATTGCAAGCAGGTATATATAGATATATAATTGCAAGCATGTATATATAGATATAAAGCTGTATGTTCTATATTTATTGGGAACCTTCTGTGAGAGGTGGGGTCAGGGGGGATAGGTCCTCTCTCATTGGTGCTTGCGGGGGGTCCCCCTTTAATCTATTGGGAATAAAGTGGGGGCACATAGGGAAGGGGGTATGTGACCTTAAAAACAAAATGGCTGACTGCGACAGGGGGGAAGGGGTAGGTGTTTACAAAATGTCTGACCTGGGGGAGGGGGAAGGGGGGTGGCCACGCCCCCCTGTCTTCTGATTGGTCGCGGCAGTATTCTCGATAACCCCTACTGATTGGCAAAGGCAGACAATTGAACGTTTTAGAAGCTTTGGAGATAACTAGGTTGGTAAAAAACGATTCAAATACTAGTTTAAATGACAAAATACATTTTAACCAATTCAATACAACTAACTTTGCTTCATCATAATTTCAGTCTACATTCAAAAAACAGTTCTTTCGTGTACTTCTCAGTTGACCTTGACTGCATTTCAGTGAGCTTCTAATTTTTTAGTTTTAATTTGATTTAATTCTAGCCTTACTACTTATTTTTTCTTCTCTGTTGCTTTCTAGATGTTCACAGTGTTTAGTTATTGATTTGACTCGTATTTTTGCTTGTTACTCCTCCCACCAGGGGGCGTGACTTGTCAGCCAATCAGAACGTCCGATGAAGGTCAGCCTCTTTCCCGCTTAGCCAATAGTATCATTCCATGTTCAGTATTATGTATTAAGCTTCTCTGTACGTTAGTTTTAGTTTCTTTTCTGTGGATGAAGCCCACATAGGTCTGAGACCTGTGTGTGGGTAATGAGTTGGATGATGGTGATTCATGAGTTGGACCTACAGTTCTAGGTGGGTTCCGAACCACCGGGAAGTGATTTTACAGCAGAGAACAGTGTCTTTTTGCTGGCCAATCTAATCGGTCACCGTTACGACCAGGACCTACGAGAACGCAGCTTATCTATCTGATTGAACAGATACCTGCTACGGCTCGCGGCTATCACTCGCCTATAAGTTTGATTGAGATTGATAATTGTGTAACAACCGAAACTATTTTCTCAAAGTTTTAATAAATGTGGTTGTGACTATATTTCGTGTTTTTACTCATTATTATTGTTCATCTTTTTAAATTGTTTTATTATTGTTGATTTCTAATTGCAGTTGGACGTGTCAAGACCTAAGACAGCAGATCCTAGAGAAAATGAGTCTGAGACTTGTGAGATGTGCCTGAGATTGTACTTGACTAGATTTTTTCTTTTTTTGTTCTCAACACAAGCACTACTTCAAAATCTCCAATTACAGGCCTCAAAATGTGTACTGAGAGGACTCCTCATGGTGTGAGAGAGAGAAGGAATGATGAATAGAAAAGAAAAGAGAACATTAATGAAAGTGAGAGTCCTCTCTCCTTCGGGCAATACTTGTTATTTGTTCAGCTCTCATTACCACAACACTGTAACACTTCTTGACTCTTGTCTTTTTTTAATTTTATTTTTATTTCTCTTGTTCTTCCGACGTTTCTTTCTTCTTATTTTTCTTCTTCTCCGCCTTCTTCTTCCATTTCCTTCTTTTTCAACTCTTCCATTTTATTTTTATCCTCCTTCTTTCTCCGCTCGTAACATTTTCTTCTTTTTCTTCTCATTACATCTCCTTATTATTCTACTCCTTCTTCTTCCTTTTCACCTCCTCCTTCTCTTTTACTTCTTCTTCTTTTTTTCACGTCCCCCTTTTTCTTTTCCTTCTTCTTCTTTTTTTCACCTCCCCCTTTTTCTTTTCCTTCTTCATCTTTTTCTTCGTGAGCCGTGAGCTTGAGCCGTAGCAGGTAGAGATAAGCTGCATTCTCCTGGGCCGATTTTGTAACGGTGACCGATTAGATTGGCCAGCAAAAACGAAACTGTTCTCTACTGTAGAATCACTTTCCGGTGGTTCGACACCCACCTAAACTCATTACTCACGCACAGATCTCAGACCTATGTGGGCTTCATCCTCAAATAAAAGTCTTCTACTCGTCTTCTTCTTCTTCTTCTTCTTCTTTCTCTTCGTCCTCCTTTTTTTCCTCTTCCTTCTCTTCCTTCTCTTCCTTCTCTTCCTTCTCTTCCTTCTCTTCCTTCTCTTCCTCCTCATCTTCCTCTTCCTCCGCTTCCTCTTCCTTCTCTTTCTCTTCTTCCTCCTATTCCTCCTCTTCCTCCTCTTCCTCCTCTTCCTCCTCTTCCTCCTCTTCCTCCTCTTCCTCCTCTTCCTCCTCTTCCTCCTCTTCCTCCTCTTCCTCCTCTTCCTCCTCTTCCTCCTCTTCCTCCTCTTCCTCCTCTTCCTCCTCTTCCTCCTCTTCCTCCTCTACCTCCTCTTCCTCCTCTTCCTCCTCTCCTCCTCTTCCTCCTCTTCCTCCTCTTCCTCCTCTTCCTCCTCTTCCTCCTCTTCCTCCTCTTCCTCCTTTTCCTCCTCTTCCTCCTCTTCCTCCTCTTCCTCCTCTTCCTCCTCTTCCTCCTCTTCCTCCTCTTCCTCCTCTTCTACATCTTCTTTATCTTCCTCCTCTTCCTCTTCTTCCTCATATTCCCCCTCTTACTCCTCTTTCTCCTCTTCTTCCTCTTCCTTCTTTTTCTCTTCTTCCTCCTATTCCTCCTCTCACTCCTCTTCCTCCTCTTACTCCTTCTCTTCTCTTTCTTCTCTTTCTTCTTTCGTTCGTCCTCTTTCTTCTTCACCTCCTTTTTGTACCTTTATTTGTCCTATTTCTTCTTCTTCTTTTTCTTCTTCTTCTTCTTCTTCTTCTTCTTCTTCTTCTTCTTTTTCCTATTCTTCCACAGCTTTTGTACCTATACCTATTGGAATAGTAATTGCTGGAAAAAAAATGGTGGATTAGCGCTTGGTTTCCGGTTGTTGTTCGTGAGGGGTGGGGAGGTTAGTTTTTAAAAATCTCGCTGAGAGTCAATGGGTAGTAAAATCTCTCTTATACACACACACTCACTCACAATCTCTCACTCTTTCTCTTACCCCCTCTCTCAACCCCTCTCTCACCACCATTCTCAACCCCATTCTCACCCCCTCTCTCACACCCTCTCTCTCACCCTTCTCTGTCCTCACTCAATCATTCTCACTTCTTTATCATTCTCTCTCACATTCTCTCACCCTTTCTCTCTCACCGCCTCTCACTCTCTCCTACATTCATTAGTAGAAGAAACCACTCAATTTCCTATATATGTACAAGTATGTACATTGGTATACATGGTACAGTGTATATAGTATATAGTACAAGTGTGTGCAGTGGTGGACCACAATGGTGGCACTTAATAGCAGTGGGACACGGCTTCCCGCTGGGAATTCACAAACTCATGCAAGTTCTTCACCGTGACGACTGCTGTGCAAGGCCACTCGTCTTATTTTTCTTCTCTTTCTCCTTCTTCTTCTGCTTCTTTTCGTTTCTCCTCTTTCTCGTTTTTCCTTTGCCGCATCAATAGCAGCAGAGAATTTTACCCTCGAAATACTTATGTGTGTTTACTCTGACGTTTCGGATTCAATTTAACTTGGATATCTAGAACTTGAAATAACCTATTTACAAATTTAATAGTCTCATCTTTATTATCCCTCTCCTTCTCCTGCCTTATGCTTCTTCTCATCCTCTCATCCTTGTCATCTTCTCATCCAGATAGAGAGGGTCATCTTCCCTGCTCCATGGATATAAGTAATTTCATGTCAGTAGTCTCGGAGAGGTAGGTTGCTGAGTCTTCTCCTTCTGCCAATAACGCATCACGAAGCCGGTCCTGTAGAGTTGACTTCTTTCCAGATGTTTCTAAATCACTGTCATCTAGCTCCCGTTTCAGATCAGCGACTTCTAAATCACTGTCATCTAGCTCCCGTTTCAGATCAGCGACTTCTAAATCACTGTCATCTAGCTCCCGTTTCAGATCAGCGACTTCTAAATCACTGTCATCTAGCTCCCGTTTCAGATCAGCGACTTCTAAATCACTGTCATCTAGCTCCCGTTTCAGATCAGCAACTTCTAAATCACTGTCATCTAGCTCCCGTTTCAGATCAGCGACTTCTAAATCACTGTCATCTAGCTCCCGTTTCAGATCAGCGACTTCTAAATCACTGTCATCTAGCTCCCGTTTCAGATCAGCAACTTCTAAATCACTGTCATCTAGCTCCCGTTTCAGATCAGCGACTTCTAAATCACTGTCATCTAGCTCCCGTTTCAGATCAGCGACTTCTAAATCACTGTCATCTAGCTCCCGTTTCAGATCAGCAACTTCTAAATCACTGTCATCTAGCTCCCGTTTCAGATCAGCGACTTCTAAATCACTGTCATCTAGCTCTCCGTTTCAGATCAGCGACTTCTAAATCACTGTCATCAAGCTCCCGTTTCAGATCAGCAAATTCTAAATCACTGTCATCTAGCTCCCGTTTCAGATCAGCGACTTCTAAATCACTGTCATCTAGCTCCCGTTTCAGATCAGCGACTTCTAAATCACTGTCATCTAGCTCCCGTTTCAGATTCAGCGACTTCTAAATCACTGTCATCTAGCTCCCGTTTCAGATCAGCGACTTCTAAATCACTGTCATCTAGCTCCCGTTTCAGATCAGCGACTTCTAAATCACTGTCATCTAGCTCCCGTTTCAGATCAGCGACTTCTAAATCACTGTCATCTAGCTCCCGTTTCAGATCAGCGACTCTAAATCACTGTCATCTAGCTCCCGTTTCAGATCAGCAACTTCTAAATCACTGTCATCTAGCTCCCGTTTCAGATCAGCGACTTCTAAATCACTGTCATCTAGCTCCCGTTTCAGATCAGCGACTTCTAAATCACTGTCATCTAGCTCCCCGTTTCAGATCAGCGACTTCTAAATCACTGTCATCTAGCTCCCGTTTCAGATCAGCGACTTCTAAATCACTGTCATCTAGCTCCCGTTTCAGATCAGCAACTTCTAAATCACTGTCATCTAGCTCCCGTTTCAGATCAGCGACTTCTAAATCACTGTCATCTAGCTCCCGTTTCAGATCAGCGACTTCTAAATCACTGTCATCTAGCTCCCGTTTCAGATCAGCGACTTCTAAATCACTGTCATCTAGCTCCCGTTTCAGATCAGCAACTTCTAAATCACTGTCATCTAGCTCCCGTTTCAGATCAGCGACGTCTAAATCACTGTCATCTAGCTCCCGTTTCAGATCAGCGACTTCTAAATCACTGTCATCTAGCTCCGTTTCAGATCAGCGACTTCTAAATCACTGTCATCTAGCTCCCGTTTCAGATCAGCAACTTCTAAATCACTGTCATCTAGCTCCCGTTTCAGATCAGTGACTTCTAAATCACTGTCATCTAGCTCCCGTTTCAGATCAGCGACTTCTAAATCACTGTCATCTAGCTCCCGTTTCAGATCAGCGACTTCTAAATCACACAATGTGATTTTGCCAGCCATTTTAAATTAAGCTTGAAAGAAATCCCACTTCTGACAATTGTTACAGGTTCTAAAGGCTAAAATAAGGCTAGCAACACTAAAGTTCACACTTGCACTTTATTTACACAAATTAGTTTATTTACACAAACTAATTGTAAGTCCAATTATAAAGAAAAACAGATCAACAAATGAAAAGCCAATACTTATTTTCAGAAATTATCACAAAAATTAATGAATAATTAATTACAGGCTGATCAATAGTAGAATAAAACAAGAGTCCAATAAACTGTACAATAATGTAGAAAGAAATTATAAAAGAGCAACTAATCACTCACAAAACAGTCCAATTCGTTATTTGACAGTCCCAAATAATATCACTTAACACAACGTCTTTAAACTATTAGTAAGCTGCACGAACAGTAAACACTTGTCTCTGCACTTGACACTGGAATCGAGCACTGTTTACTCCACTGGCACGAGATATGTAACACAATCTGTCAAGTGGGTTTGTAAACTAACAGTCACGCAAGCTTTTGTAAGACTGACTCAATGGTTCACGTGAGCTCCTTTATATACGAGATAGTTGTCATAATTCCAAGAACTCGAGGCCACCAGACGCTTTAAGAAGGCAACAGAACATAGTAGTATACGACCTCGATTGTTCAGGAAGAATGTAGAATTGACGAGAAGATCAATTGAGTGCAAGGGACGCAAATATAAAGAATAGGAGTGAGAAAGACATCTAACGAGAGAGAACGAGAAGAATCAGATTACAAGCTGTGTCTGTCCATGAAAACAATGGAATAGAACAAGTGTGTGAATAATTGCTTTTTTTGCTCTCATAACAGTATTTTATACTTTTAACTGTTAAATTATTATTTGCATGAATAAAGTAATCAATCAATCAATCTCTCTTTAATTTTTTATCATTCTTCTCTTTCTTTTCCATTTCTTTTTCTTCTTCCTCCTCTTATTCTCATCCTCCTTCTCCACCTCCTCCTACTCCTCCTCCTCCTCCTCCTCCTCTTCCTCCTCCTCTTTCTCCTTCTCCTCCTTCTCATCTTCCTTCTCTTTTTCCTCCTCCTTCTCCTTCTAACTCTCCTGCTCCTTCTCCTCCTCCTCCATCTTTGGTTAAGTGTCAATAATGGACGAATCTTTGTCCAAATTTCCTTCTCATCTTCCTTCTCTTTTTCCTCCTCCTTCTCCTTCTAACTCTCCTGCTCCTTCTCCTCCTCCTCCATCTTTGGTTAAGTGTCAATAATGGACGAATCTTTGTCCAAATTTCGCCATTTCATGTGCTTGCATCACTTAGATTGTCATCACTAGAGCTTATATCATTAATAACATACAAACATCATCGTAAATAATTTCTAGCAGTACAATAATAATCTAAGTCTACTATGTGATATTGGAAATTTGTTCTAACTTCTCATATTATGCGAAATTTGTAAACTTACATGAATAAAGAAATCTAATCTAATCTCTGTAACGTTTGTAGTTATTTGACTGTGATGATTAGCTGAAAATAGGTGCACTTCTTTAGGTGCGATGTTTTTTCGTAAGGTATTAATTTGTATATTCATAAATATTACATACTTGTATACAGAGTATAGAGTATATTATTACATGATTATATTCTATGTAATCACGAAAAATATCAATGTTTATTCATTTAGAATATTATTCATTTGTTTATTTATTCACAATACAAATTCAAGGTTCAGAAACTTTATAGAGGCATTTTAGCCCAACGCTATACAAAAACATTTTTTCTTCAGAATTGGGTTATAAGAAGTTGTAGGCTACAACAGAAAAGGGAAGAAAAGACGTGGAAGAAGAAAAAAGAAGGAGAAGTCAAATAAATAGAGGTAGAAGATTAGGAAAAAGAAGGAAAAAATAAGAATAAAAAGTAGAAGAATAAGAAGAAAAGTAGAAGAAAAAGAATATGATGTTAATGATAATGATGTTGAAGAAGGATGGAAAGAAGAAGATAATACCAGATGAGGAGAAAAAGAAGGAGATAATGCTTTAGTAGAAGAAGAAAAAGAATAATAATAGGGAAAGAAGGTATTAGTCAAGAATTTCTGTCTACTTATAGCGCCGTTTGTAGCGATTGAACATTCATTGTACTTTTTTAAGGGTGCATTAGGAAGAGAGATAGAGGGGTGAGAGAGTGAGAGAGAGTTTGTAGGTAAGAGAGAGCATGAGAGAGTGGGATTGAGTGAGTGAGGTAAGAAAGTCGACCACAATTTGCTACGGCCAATTTGGAGCGGTCTTCTGGACTGCTGCTGTATTCAATTCTTCCCCTTCTTCTTTCCACTTACTTCATCCTCCATCTTGCTTCATTTCCACTCGTTCCCCTTTCAACCTCATCCTAATCCCTTCCCCCCCCCCCACAATCCACTCATCCAACATCGTTTACAGTCGTTTTTCTGCTCCCAAATTGGATTAGAAGACCGTTACCGTGAAGCAACTCCTACCCTGAAACCCCTCTCCTTTTTTTACGACGCCCCCCCCCCCACCCTAAAAGGAAACCCTCAAAGTTGTTATGCTGTATGGAAGAGGTTACACACGACACTCACTAATGGGCGTCTGAACCGATTTTCCTCTAACGGGAAAACTGCAGCATTTTACTACCATTGGAGCCTGTTCTACACATCCATATTTTCTTATAAAATGTATGTTCACTACTGACTGCATTCACACTAGACACGCAAAGGCCACATTCACACTACTATATTGATTACAAAAGAATTTGGGACATGATAGCCACGTGCTGTAGCAGGTATCTGTTTCATCAGATAAGCAATCCTCTCCTGGGCCCTATTTGTGAGGGTAACCAATTGGATTGCCAGTTAAAAAGACTGCTCTTTGCTGTAAAAATCCATTCCCGGTGGTTTGGAACCCACCTAAATTTGAAGGTACACCATGTTTCCATCAACACGGCTCAAGCGGTTAGGTTGAACTAAGGGTACACAACTCCCATGCTACCTATAAAATGTAAATTCCTCTTCCCTATTACCTGGTGTCCTACCAATTTTATTAGTATCCAATTTTAAATAAGCATCATAACAGAGCTCTAAAAGCCTTCGCTCTCTATTATTTATAACTTTGTCTTTTGATCCTGTCGGATCCTTAATAAATGCAGCAATCAAAAGCTTAACACCGTAAACGTCGATTCACTCACATCAGCTACGGCGCGTCACAGTCACAGTTCCGTCTCAGTTCAGTCACCGACACACCCGGTAACAATCAGTCACCTGACGGGTCGGCGCCGGACGAGTGTAGACAGCGTATCCAGAAACTGATGAAAGAATATATTTTCCTGGATTTCTTGTTCCATGACAAACTGCGTTGTAGAATTCACTTACTACGACTTGCAGTCAACTTTTCAAGTAGAATGACGTTTTCGAATAACGTTCGGCCTAAGTTAAGTAGATTCTACTTTTTCTTGATGAAAATTTGACTGCAAGTCGTTGAATTCACTTAAAAAGTTGAGAATATATTTGATGACTGTGACGAGACGGATAGCTCGGAACTGAGACGCGCCGTGACTGATGTGTGTGAATCGCTCTTAAATGTTGCTCTTAGATTAAAAAGTATTCAATTATTACCGCATAGCTTTCATTTTGGTACTGGAAGCGGGCACATGGCAAATGTTCAGGAAGTTTTGATTGTTAATGAAAATGTCTAATGTGCTTTTCCAAATGTGTGGTGGAAAAGCTTCGTAAGTATCTTCTTTTTGTAATAATTAAAGAACATTAAAATGGGGACATCCTTCTGTACTCAACCGGAAGTTTGTAAAGTGTAGTTTCGCAACATGCCCCTAATATCACAATTTATTTCAATATACCAGGCACTTGAAAGTGTCGAGGACATAGTTGAAATTCTGATCAGTAGCCTACTAAGTTGTGGAGAGCGTGTCATTTAATGTCATTTGTCTTGGGAGTTGGCGGACTTTGGGGACTTAGAGGACTTGAATATTAATGCACAGCTTATTGGATGACAACTTGATCTGTCCGCTGTTCACATCAACACAGAACTGCCAACTTAATTTCCCGTCGGGCCACTCGTGCCAATGCATCAATATTCATGAAGCTAAGTTGGCAATGGTTGACTTGTTTTATCATGTATGTAGCTTATTACAATCCTGCAGTGTAGAAAGTAAAAACTTGAAGGCCAGTTTTGTTCAAAAATCTTAGATAAAAGTTACTTTTTCATCTACGACTAGGTTATGAAAAAGTTATAAAAATTTGAGAAATGTTATGAAAAATGTTTAAAAAAATAAAAGTTTCCTCAAACTCGAGCTTGCTCTTTTAGAAAAGTAGTTCCTAATTATTTTCTATATTGTACTTTTTTAAATATTTTGAACAGAACATTTTATTTTTGTATATTTTATTATATAATGTATTGTAATGAGGTATAAATGAATAAAACAATCAGCTGATTTTATTCATCACTGATCAAAACTGTTGCATGATTCAGCTATTATGACACTGCTGTCACATCTACGATTGATCAAGGCTTTTGAATCTAGACCAATCATAGCTAAGGATTCCTCCACATTCAATGCCGAAATGAATAATATGCGATAACTAGTAATTTCAGATTAAACAATTATAAAACAAATTGAGATTGGATTTTATTCCGTACCCACAACCGATTTTCAACGATAATTAAGCATTCTAGGTTATGTTTTAATTTAAAAAACTTTGACAAGATTTATGGTTGTCATAAACATCGATGGTCGTAGTCGATGGATTAACATCGAGGATTATCATCAAGTTAATGTCACCATCAAAAATCATCATCGAGGATCATCATCAGCTGGAGTCGTATTTAAAATACGTAGTATGAGCTTGTTGTAGTATAAGCAAGATTGCATTTAGCCCTTAAAAAGGCCTTTTATGAGGCCCTCCTGAGGGCCTTAGGAGGTGGAGGAGGAGTTGGAGAAGGAGGAAAAGGAGAATGAGGAGAATTAGGAGGAACAAAAAGTGAGAGAAGGAGTTGGAGGAGAAGGATGAGTTAGAGGAGTCGGAGGAGTAAGAAAGTGGAGCAGAAAAAAAATAATAATAATAATTTATGCAACTCTTGAGATAACCTTACACTGAATTGTTGCTTAAAGGCTGTCATAATACAATCGTTGCATAAATTATTATATTCGAGTCTTCTTCGATGGTAAGAACCTTTTTGAAGGTGATTGCATCCCTAATACTAACAGATAAGCAATACGAATTAAGGCAGTGCGCAGGGTTTTTGGTCATAATTTTTTTTCGAAGTTCATTGAATTGGATATTATTAAGATATTGAAATGCTAACTATTGCCATGAGAAATTATTTTTTTCATCAAATATTTCATGCAATATGGGAGTTTAAAGTTGAAATTTTCGGTTTTTGGGGGCAATTGAACTCACCTACAAGTAATTTTAAACATTTGATAATTTTTTTTATAACTGAAAGACACCTTGGGTAAAAGAATAACACATTTTTATTTCAATTCAATAATTGTTTTTTTCAAAATAATTTTTTGAGAAAACTAATTGTTTGATCGGAATGAAAAATATGTCATTTTATTCCTCAACGTGTCTCATTTAAAAAAAATATTATCAAAAGTTTAAAATAACTTGTAGAGGAGATCAATTGCCCACAAACACCGAAAAATTTTAGCTTTAAACTCCCATATTTCATGAAATATTTGATGAAAAAAATAATTTATCATGGCAATAGTCAACATTTCAATACCTTAATAATATCCAATACAATAAACTTCGAAAAAAAATTATGACCAAAAACCCTGCGCACAGCGTTAATAATAATTCCTATTCGATAAGATAACACTGGACTTCCGATTTAATTGATAAATTATATTACTGAGTTCAACTACATGAGTCTCGAGACTTGTGCGTGGTAATGAGGTGAATGATAATAAACGAAACAACCATGCGATTCAAACTCGGGACTGCAGGGATACGACGTCAGCCAAAGACTTTTCTAATCACAGACAAGCGCCCCAATCAACTGCTCCTATTAGTGTTTAAATGTTTAATTCTAGTATGAGTGTTTAATCATGGCTTAGTCCTAGGAAGGAAGGAAGGTTAGAAGGAGGAGGTATCCCCAAAAACAGAATATAAAAAAAAGAATGACAGAATAAATGAATTGGGAAGAATAATCAGCTGAAATAAAGAGCTATATTAAACAGCATGAATTTTCTTCATTTGAGTTATGAATTTTTTTTTCATTTCAAGATATAAATGGTGATTGTAATAATTTTTTTAGTAAAAATAATGGACAATGGTAGGAATAATAACAGAAACAATTATTCGATATTCAATTACTTTAATATATTTAACTTACATACAATTATTCAATAATTTAACCAAATTTGATCGATTTGTCCATTACGTAATAATAATGGCACTTGAATTGCTATATCACAACATCATATTATATCATTAGAACCGATTCTAACAGAGTATTTTCTTCTTTGGAGTATGAAGCCCACATAGGTCTGAGACCTGAGCGTGGGTAATGAGATGAATGATGGTGCTTGATAGTTTAACTCACAGTTTTAAGTGGGTTCCAAACCACAAATAGTTTCACTGTCTGGAGATGCTCGAACAATACAATGAAATAATAATCACAAATGTCTCTATTCCAAATAAAAATTTAGTTTTACAAAATTTAAGGCCAGCACTTATTAACCGACCTTAAGGTGACCTTGACCCAAGGAAGACTTGAAAATGATTTCAAAGTCAAGGTTCCCTTGAGTTAAGGAAGCCTCAAGGTAAGTTCATTTATACAGGCCTTGGTTTCATTATAAGAAAGTGATTGGCTAACTTTAAAACTAATCTATTATTTGTGAATACGTCATATTGGGTTCTAGTAATCCTTGTTCAATTGAATCGGGTAACCTGCTAGTGGTTGTATAAACTTTTATTAATGTTTTTACATGTAGAATGAGCTCACAACGTTACTGTATTTATTAATTTTTTTTTTGAGGATGACGCCCATATAGGTCTGATACCTGTGCGTGGGTAATGAATTGGATGATGGTGATTGATTTATATCTTCGTGGATCACTCTGTATAAATACATGCTGACCAAGTGTTAGTTGAATATGAGGTCAGCGTAATTGCTGAGCAGATAGTATATGGAGACGCGACAGCTCGTGATTGTGCGTACGACAGTCATGCGGTCAGCACGTTCAAAATTCGCCTTCACTATTTCGTAGTAGCGGCCATCACTGCAAATAAATAATATTAATGTAAAAAATAAAGTAAATATTATTATTAAATTATAATATTGTCACATTGCCTAATAGTGGCGTAGCATCAATGTGAGAATAAGTATGGAACCTGGTGGTCCATGTGACTACAAATGTAAATACAAAATAAAAATAGAATAAAATTTATTTGGATTCTTCAAAACAAATAGACAAAGTTGAAACATAACCAAAAATTGAACTTTATTTGAAATATATTTAAATTCTTCAAAATACAAAGAAAAATAGAAACAAAATTAAAAATAGAACACATTATACCTGAAAAGGATAGTCCTGTGTGCTGGTGTAAATATTGTGAAAGAAAATTATACATGACAAAAGATTAAAACAAAACAGAATTTGTCAAATTTCACTAAACTAACAATAATTTGAGTCACATGACCATGGTTTCGTGTTTTAACATATCTTCAGCTGTACTGGAGAAGCAGGTGGCCTATTAATAACAAATTTGGTATCCAAAAGCTACTTGAAAAAGCAAATAATAATTCAATTCAAATTTATTTCCACACCAAAAAACAACAGAATATAATATATGTATTAGAATATGCACATCAAATAATAAGAAATCTTCGAAATTCAGTAACTTAATAACTAGAATATGTGAGCACTTGACAATGACAAACATTCATCAAATGTGGCATAATATAATGATAATAATAAAAGCAAGCAATAATAGTTACATGGGTAAATCTAACTTGAGGTTATTTACAGTGCAGCCGAAGATGTGTTAGTAAAACATTAAACTATGATCCTGTGACTCAAATTGTTAGTTTAGTGAAATTTGACAACTTCTGTTTTGTTTCAATTACAGAGATTTCACAATATCAACTTCAGTTCTATAAATTTTATGATAAAAGATTACACAAAAATCAATTTAAAAAAATACTTTTTAATTGCAATTTAAATGTTATAGTTAGCTATTCTCCTAATTACTTAGATCATTCGATTACTCAATTTATTCATTCATGGAAAAGTCCGTAGGTAATGATTAATGAAATTAATGATCTGAAACATGGAAATATAGGAAGTAGACAGAATGATGAGTAACAAAGAGGGGCAAAGAAGATGAATATAGAGGGAATTTTCAATGAGACAAAAATAAAGAGGAAGGAAAGAGAGTAAAAATAGTATAAATTATAGTAAAGATAACCTAAAAAGAATTAAAAAAACTTTCCACACATATGCTAATGTTACCCGAATTCTGTTTTATTTTTTTTGTAGATTACGTCTTTGAGACTCCAGTTAAGGAGTATAAGACAAGTCAGATAAACAATATTATACACTAGATACCATATGTTATTGTAGATGTATGTACACTAGATACCATTAATTATTGATGTGACTGACAGAGAAAACAGATTCAATTAATTTATTGGATTATCTACTAGCTTGTCGTCGTACTCATTATTTTGTTGTCCATTGTTATTTATTTTACATTTTTGTATTTTCTATGGAGAATAAAAATATTTCAATTTCAAAATATAATACAAGGAGAATTATTGGGGATTATACCTGATGGCAACAAAAGGATGTCCCAATTTTGAAGGGCTTTAATTATCATAGAACGCATATATTGACAAACCTTCTTGACTATTCATATGAAAAAGCGAGTTTGGAAACTAAATAAATGGTTGAAAGTTTTTATGAACGCTCAATTTAACCGGCACGCCCAAACGAAAACCATTCGGTAATCGAACTTTTCCCTCTCCAGACACAAGCGTTACAAAATAGGGCTCCCGTGTGCCTTTTGAGTATATACTAACACAGGAGTGGTGTCTTATCTCTTTAGAATGAATAGCGGAATAAGACTATCGATGGTTATAAGTTCAATATCGTGCTCATCGTTCACCCAAAAACTACATAAATAACAGCCAAAATTAGCACAGTTTCACTCTTTCGACTGCATTTCGGTAATTTTTTTTTTTTTTTTTTTTTGAGGATGAAGCCCACATAGGTCTGAGACCTGTGCGTGGGTAATGAGTTGGATGATGGTGATTGATGAGTTGGACCTACAGTTTTAGGTGGGTTCCGAACCACCGGGAAGTGATTTTACAGCAGAGAACAAGATATTTAATTATGTTTTTTCCACTAAAAGGTGACATATAAAATTCTCTGAAACTTATTTTGGACTATTTCGTCCAAAAAAGGTTATTTTTTCCAATTTTGATTAGTTTATGAGCTTCATGAGTTTTTCAAGTTTATGACCATTCAAAAACGGAAAATCAAAATTTTGGCATAGAATTTTTGTTTTTCTTATTAAAATGATCTGATTTCTTAGACTGTTAATTAATATTAATTTTGTTATAAGTGAGAGAGAAAATCGACTACCGCATATTTATCGTTTGGGTTTTTGGTGGTGGTCAGACTGAACATTTATGGAATCATTTGATCGCTTACAGAACACTTTGTATTTGCTTTCTCATATGAATGCTGTAGAATCTTGAAAGTATTTGCATTTTTCAATTGAAGCCCTTTAAAATCTTCAGTTATCTCCCGGTAGAATGTAGACTTTGAAACGTTGCCTATGTCAATTTTTTTATAAAGAATTTGACTTTTGATTTGTCTTACATTGTGTAGCTTAATTATTTTTTTTATTTTTTTTTTTTTGTTTGAAGGTAATTAATAATATTGAATATTGAACTGACCTGAGTACAAGACACTTGAGCTTCATGAGTTTGACGCGCAACACGTCGATTGCCTTCTGGCTTTTGTCGGAGAAGCGCAGGTTGTCCGGATCCCAGCGAAGCTCGAGTCGCTCCAAGGCCATACAGTTGTTGGCAATTCCATCCATCAGCTGATCAACGTGAATGTTCACACCCAGCCGCTCCTGGGTGCCCATTATTATTACCCTAGAACAATAATTAACAATTTTTAAAGTCCAGAAAAGAGGAGTTAGAAATTTAACTTACTATGGGAGGAAAGACTCATGCAGGCCCCTATTTCTCAGACTCAACCTTTTCGGCTGTATAATAATTATATGGTCGACATTTTAATGTTAATGAAAAGGAATAGTGAGATAATGACCACCTATAACCACCCCATTCACAGGTTTCCTCAGCGTAACAACAATCTTTATTTACCCAAGCATGGACTTACTGCTTATGAAAAGGGAGCCTTATATTCAGGCATAAAAATATATAATTCTCTCAAAAACGATTTGAAAACTGAGACTAATTTGAAAGTATTCAAGAATAAAATAAGTGATATCTTATGTAGCTGCTCCTATAGTGCTAAGAGGGAATGAGAACCCCGACTGGTAGCAACATTTAGGAGAGTGCTTTGGACATATAAGTTATTGAGAAAGTGAGGCCTACTATATTGAAAAACGTATCTAATAATAACCCAATATTATTGTTGTAGCATAATTATATTTATGTAATTGACAGGTTGCATGTTGTGTAAGTTTTGCTCATATATGAACAACTAAGGCCCACGAATAACAATAATAATAATAACAATAATAATAATAGTGATAATAAAATAATTATTATTATATTAATAATAACTGCTGTAATTACAAAATCCCTACATAAATATATCAAGGATCATGATTTTCCACCTAAAATTTACATTGCCCATTTACTATTTACAATTTACATTGTCAATAGTATTGGATACATGCGTGACAACAAGAAAATTTTTAAGAAAATAAATATGTGAATATAGTGATGATAGTAGACTAGAAAAAAAATTGGTGTAATGTATAGTAGTGTAATGGGTTCCAACCCAGTATGGATCACATGAAATTCCTCTACAAGGTTCTTCCTGCGGCTCGCCCATGAGATTTTCATCTTTTCACTCATGTCTTTCTTTCTTTCTTTCTTTCATCCGACCACTTTGTACCGGAATTTTGTTTATTATAATAGAAGATTTTTTTCCAAGTGTGTCAAGACAATAACCCCATCACGCAGCATCACTTCGTAACAAATTGTCGCTTTATCATTACATTTATGGTGTGCTGCTGCAGAACGATGTTACGATCAGCTGATTCTGTGTAATGAAGTGATGTTCGATGTCTGGAAGCACCTTAATCTTTATGTGCGTATGTCTTACCATAGACATACCTTTCTCTCTTGCACACAGTTCCTCTATCACCCGCGTTGTGTTGTGGAGTGAGGTCTGGCCGGTTGGTCTCATTCTCTCTTGCACACAATTACTCTCTCACTTGCTCCAAGACGTTTCCACCAGATTGCGATACTATACTTTACAACCAGATATAAAGAGATTCCACTAGATTGCGCCAAAACTTTCTGTCCAACATTTTAACGTTCAATAGGATATCTACTTACTCCCTAATCTATGGTCTTACTTGGCATTGGTGAGTATGGGTAGCACGGACTGCCAAAGTTGGTCGGTGATGTGCGGCATGCCGGACAGTGACAGTCCGAGCAGCTGTTGTCCGTGCTTCAGCAGAAACTTGTACAGCGCCTCGTCGGACACATTATCGGACATGTCCAGGTCCAGCGCCACCACCTGACGTGGGTTGCCGTGCTCCATCCACGCCTTCAACACCTGCGGAAAAATGACACAATCATAGACAAAATCAATCTATACTAGTAGTTCTGTGAACAGTGGCACTCACGCCCAAGAATAAGGGTGCTTACACAGAGCAACGTGCTCGATGTACTCAATGATAATCACCATCGCAAAGTCATCAGACCTAACCATTGATTAAATTCACATAGTCTATTTCATGTCTGTTTTTTACAAAAGGTACTCTGTATCACATCAACAAAGCTGTGTTTTCAATTTGCCAGATAGCTGACTGCACAACTTCGATTTCAGATGTCTGATGAATGAGTTTATAAAACAATAGTCTATTAATTAAATTTGTACATCACTTACTTATTAGTAATCACTTATTATACTTCATTGAAATATATTAGAAATTTTACAAACAAAAAATATGAATGATAACTTTATTCATATGAATAAGGCTCAACTAAATGAATAACCAGATGTTTCGGCCCGATGGCTATCTATGAATCTGATTCCAATTGCATAATTATGATGAAGAAGCTATTTTAAAAATCATATTATGTTCCTATAGAACTATAGAGAAAGACTTGGTTTCCATTAATTTTTTCCTTATAATTATCCTTTAAATGCAACAAAATTTTAAAACCCCCTATACATACATTACTGCGCATTACCGAAAGGAATATTCATGCCAAATTTCAAAAAAATCGGTTCACGCGTTCAGCCGTAAATGTGTTACAAACAAACAGATAAATGCAAAGCGGTCGACTCGAAGCAGAGACCTCTCTTCGTTCGGTCAATAATAAGAAGGAGTAGTAGTTGTTGTGTGTGTGCATGTTTCAGTCTTACGGATTTCATAAAAACGGCAACGATTTTGAACACTAAATTTGGCGCATAGCTTCCTCTAAACTCGATTCAGTGCACCTAGAAGCCCGATTTTTCAGAATTATCAAAATTAATGTTCATAATTCACTTATGAACACTATCAATTTTTTTAGATGTAGAAAGCTCACAAACAGCTGATACATGATACTTTATTATGATAAATAAATAAAAATGCAAATAAGCTTGAAGTCAAAAGCCAAAGCAACATTTACAGCTTGCATTTACAGCAGCATAAATATTGCAGCTCCTAATTCCTTTTTAAAATAGCTAAGGCTCGTCTCATACTCACAGTTATCCTAATTAGGGAACCAGTTGTCAAACAAATTAATTGTAATATTAATTCTTCATTGAATTTCTTCAAGTATTGTATTTAAGTATTGTATTGTATTTTCTCCAAGTATTGTATTGTATTTCTTGTATTGTAATTCTTCAAGTATTTTCATTGAGTTTTTAGCATTTATGTTATTGTAGAATAGACTAGAATTTCAGTTCCAATAATTGTTTTCCAAAAATAACAGTACATTCAAAATACTCGTTACTTCATCCGATAATAACTGTTATTAGTTGAGTTAATGTGACCATTAACGGTTATTTATTGGTACACTGGAAACTATGGCGTCTGATTGGTTCATTCAAATTCGTCTATGAATTTGAATAGACCAATCAGAGGCCTCAATTTCCCATGCGCCGATAACGAGGCTCCTATTAACTCAACCATTGAACAATAACGATTAATTCAATTCTTTCATTATCTTTTCATTATCCTTATCCTTGACAGCTTTTTTAAAACGTTAGGCAAGGAAGCTGGAAGTCTTGTTCTATTTTATTTTATTTCTATTGTAACTCTATCCCACGCTCAGACTCAAGTCTTTGTGGGATATTCCACTTTCTAATAGCTTATAAAGAAATAGACAAAATAGTGGAATCCCGACACATATTTATATAGTGGGAACCACAAAATTCAGAACTGCAATACTTTAGATTTAAGACTAATTTATTTTCTGAAATGTTAATTTTTTTTAAATTTATTGTGAATAAACTCCTCTGGTAGTGCTGTACTCACAACCAGAGAAATTATTATTATTATTCCACTATTTTATTTTTTGTATCTAATCAAAAATTTTTATTTGTTTTTCTGTGAAAATAAAGTTTAATTTCAATTTGTTGCTGGCATAAGTACCGAGTCGTTGAATCCGTTGAGTTGTCCGGCCATGAGGAATCTGAGTGCAGGAATGCGCGTGAGCATGTCGATGAGGCACTCGGTGGACAGATCGGTGGCTGTGATGTCCAACTCCTGCAGACATGTCTTTTCCCACTCCACCTGCATCACGTACTCGCTCTGCAAACCTGCATCATCAAGACAAAATATAATTTGAAATGTTTGAACAGTAAGTTTGAATTGAATGTTTAAGGCACACGGAGCAATCGTTATGTGATTGGCAACCTGGAACAGCTAGTAGTGCGACTGAAATTGAAAATTACGTGACAGTCGAAACTATAGTATATCTTATGTGTTATTAATTGAAGTGATTGAGACAACATCAGAATGATTCATTCATGACACTTTACGTCTGTGAAGTTGAATGTGTCAACTCTACATCGGAAGCAGTAGTGTGAACCCGGCTTGAAAACTAAGTGACACAGCCATATGATTTGCGGCTTTAAGATAGCAAAAGATATTTTGATTTCTTCCTCTTTAGATTAAAATGAGCGAAATAAATTGTGTCAGCAGTCTACTCACTAGTCTGATTCATGAGCAGGCACTTGAGTCTTCTGCTTCTCTGGAATAGAGTCTTCATCGTTGAGCCTGTCACTTTGTTGCAGTAATTTACTGCCAAGCATTCTAGCTGTAACAAGTCGAATAAATTAATTACTATCACTTGAAATCAAAATGGTTTAGATAAAATGTCTCTGATATATTTTTAATTATCATCAGTTCCATAAATTGCAGAACAGTGAAAAAATCATGGTACTACAATAATATTATTGTATCAAAATACAGTCTTGGAGAATAACTTCGCAGATCACAAACAGTAAAAGCAATGGGCAAATAAAAAATAAAGAGAAAGCAAAAAAGAAACAGCGTTACATCTAAGCGAGCTGAGCTCAGTTGTCCGAAGTAAAGCTTTTAATGAAATCTGAAATGAACTTGGTATCAAGCTCGCCACTCTTTTATGGCTATCACTTTATCTCTCTTTGTTTATCAATCTATATACAAGTATAGCTCGCTCGCTCTCTCATTCATTCTCTCTCTCTTTCTCTCCTAGCTATGAAACCAAAACAATTTTCGTTTCCCTTTGTAACTGCAAATTGAGAAGCAAGCTCAAACCCTGCTACTTCATCTGTCGAGTCTCTTTCACTATGCTCTCAGCCTCTCACACAATCATTCTATCTCTCACTCTTTCTCTCCCACTCACACTTTCACTCCTCCTCTCTCTATCCATCTCCAACCATCTCACTTTCTTCATTTCGCCTCCAATTTATTTCAATTCAATCCTGTCAACAGCAGTTTAGTACTTAGTTGTGTTTATTTATCACAAACAACAATTTTATTTATTATTGTTTTTTTTTATTTAAGCCTCATGCACACTGAACGCGGGTGCGGTTGAAATTTTCGAAATGTTTTTCTAACGTAGGTAAGAAATAGAAAATTTCTGATTGCAGATTCGTTTTCAGCGACCTCAAGTTCGGCCGGAAGGCTGAGAATGTCAACTAATTTAAATAATATCAATAATATTGCGTTTTTTGTTTTTTATAGTCTGGCAAACAAGAGACTGAAAATAATATTGTAATATACTAATAAATAAAAGTATACTAATAAAATAAAATAAAATATACTAATAAATATTGAAAATACTAAACAATGTTGAGTTATTTGTTTTTTATAGCCTGGCAAACAATAGACTGAAAATAATATTGTAATATACTAATAAAATAAAATAAAATATACTAATAATAATATTGAAAATACTAAACAATGTTGATTTATTTGTTTTTTTATAGCCTGGCAAACAATAGACTGAAAATAATATTGTAATATACTAATAAAATAAAATAAAATATACTAATAATAATATTGAAAATACTAAACAATGTTGATTTATTTGTTTTTTATAGCCTGGCAAACAATATACTGAAAGTGATAAAAATAAACATAGAAACCTTTGAAAAATATAAATGAATAACTTACGTTAAACTACTCTATATTATTCTCGGAATAAATAATAAAATGTTATGGCAGGCGTGAAGCCAGAATTTTGAAGTTCCAACTATTGATTTCTTAATAAATCAGGGCAGTCAAAACTAATATTGCAAATAATTTGGAATTCTCAATCCTATGTCTTCAAGGTTTGACATCATACACGCCACCTTGGTTCATTTTTGATAGATTAAAAGATACAACTCAATTTGTAGAAAAACTTTGATTTTTCTCAAGCAATTCCAAAATATAGACCAACCTAAACGAAGCAAGTATTAATTTGGACTGCTCTACTCAATTAACAAATACGCCAAGCAACGTAATTATTACGTTGCATAGCATAAAATCCATTGGCTTTACCATTCGTAGTAATATGAAAAGTTATTAAAATCATAGAAACAAGAAAATTATGAATTGTATAGATCTGTGTGGGCAGCAGATACCTGAAGTTCTTCATGGAATTCCTGGTACTGAATCTTACAAGAATGGAATAATATTCCAACAACTATCAAGTCAATAATTATCATAATATTAGAAGAGCTAACAATGTGGCTTACATTTTGTTCCTGTGAGAGCAGTGCTAGATAAGCTAAAACCTACAATCATCAGCTATGGTTTAAAAAAAGTGTTGCCTGGAAAAATAACATATTGTTACGGGTTCTATGTCTAAAATAATGCTGGCAACACTTAAAATTTATCACTCACACTTTATTTACACAAATAATCACAACACTTACTTTTCAGTAATGTCTTACAGAAAAATAAGCAATTATAAACAGATAACACGATATTGTTCAACTGATAATGAGTTTCCAATGAACTGTACACGAATCAATCAATAAATGTCAAAAGGCCGATCTAATATTAAAACAATAACTGTACAATAAACTGTCCAATAATACTCAAAAAGGAACGTCGAGGAAGAACAATTAACTTACGCAGCACAAGTCCGTCAATACAGTAATAGATAAAAGAATTATCACTTTTAAACTGGCAAGAGAATTATCACTACAGACAACGAAAGTTCATTGCACGGTTTGTAATAGCGCTAACAGGATTTCACTGTTTGTATTAACGCGAACTGTTACTACTGTCACTTATTAACGTAGAACAATAACTGAACCACTTAACTGTCACACTTGTTTATCACGACGAATATCAAAGACAACTGAACTCATTTACAAGAGACTTCCTCTATTTATATACTTTATAATAATTGAGATATTTCTCTACCACCTTCTAAATAAATAAATCAAGGAAACTAGCACTTTCTACAATATTCGAAAAGATTCCATTAATGTCTAATCAAACAACTAGAACATTATACAAATCATCAAGTAAACACTATAAAAGTGTCAAAAGCAGAATAATTAATTGCTTAAAAGTAAACATTTACATAGCAGATAACGCCAAGAACCACTGTGCCTTCTTCCTCTCCACTCACTCCAATTCCATATTCGCTACAATATTTTTACAGTAATTAAAAAGGTTACAAAATTTGAGGTTACGATTTAATATTATTTATAATATTATAATAAGTATTATTTATAATAAGTATTCAGATAAGAGTAATGAGTTGACTACTGTACAATGGCTATTGTAGCACAAAACTGAAAATAATATTCAATAATATAAAATAATAATAATTAACAGGCTACGAATAACAAATGTACAAGAATTAATAATATAATAAGGCGGGCCGCTTAGCGCAGTTGGCGTCGCAACTTCAGTTTGCTGTCGTTTAAGCGGTCGTGGGTTCGAATCCCGCTCCACCGTCAGGCATCTATGTGTAATCATCCACCTCATTACCCACGCACAAGTCTCTGACTCATGTAGGCATCATCAGCAAAAAAAATATATATGAAATAACGTGAAGAAAAGAAGGGGAAGGAGAAAAATAGAGAAGAAGACGAAGAGGAAGAAGAAGAAGGAGGAGGAGAAAAAGAAGAACAAGAAAGGAGAAATATAAGAAGGAGAGGATGAGCGGAGAAAAAGAAAAAGGAGGAGAAGAAGTAAAAGAAGAAGGAGAACGGAGAGGAAGAAGGATAAAAAGATAAAGGATAAGGAAAGGAAAAGGATTGATTGATTGTTTTTATTGATGACTATTGCCAGGCTTAAGCCTATTGCAACAAAATAAAACAAAAGCATATGACAATCATTGTGACAAGGAACAAAAGAATTAGTATTATAATTAAGAGGAAAAAAATAATAATATAACCATAAAAAGAAGAAATAAAAAGTTGAATGTTTTTGGTTTTTAGATAACTTTAACTATACTAAGTACTAACATAATATAGAAAGCAGCAAGCAGACCATAAAATAAACGAAAACAATTTAGATCAGAATTAATAAATTGAAAAATCAAAATAATGAAATGAAATCACCACATAGATAGATTGATGCAAAACGCTTATGCGTAAACTAACTAGTATTTAGTAGAAGAAGAGAAGAAGGAGAAAAGGGATAATAAATAGAAGAAGATGAGGAAGAAGAAAAAAGAAGGAGAAAACGGAGAAGAAGAAAAAGGCTATTAAAACAAATTTGTAGGTAGGTTATTACACATTCTAGAATTCCAAATTCAATTGAATCGGGCATCCTTCTAGTAATTTGATATTAATACAACTTGTTCACCTTGTTTTGACACTCGCTCTATTCGACCATAAACCAACTCAGGCTCATGCTATTTGTGAACCTTCCTTTTCTTAATTAAGGAACCCTTGCCAAACTGTTCTGCTAAATTCTTTTCAAATTTCCCTTAAGTTGAGGATTCCTTAAGGTTAACTACAGTTAAGGATACCTCAAGGTCAACTTCAGTTGAGGATACCTCGAGGTTAACTTCAGTTAAGGATACCTCAAGGTCAACTTCAGTTGAGGATACCTCAAGGTTTTCTTCAGTCAAGGATGCCTCAAGGTTTACTTCAGTTAAGGATACCACAAGGTTAACTTCAGTTAAGGATACCTCTAGGTTAACTTCAGTTGAGGATACCTCAAGGTTAACTTCAGTTAGGGAAACCTCAAGGTTAACTTCTAGGTTAACTTCAGTTAAGGTTACCTCAAGGTTAACTTCAGTAGAGGATACCTCAAAGTTAACTTGAGTTAAGGTTACCTCTAGGTTAACTTTAGTTAAGGATACCTCAAGGTTAACTTCAGTTGAGGATACCTCAAGGTTAACTTCAGTTAGGGATACCTCATAGTTAACTTCAGTTAAGGAAACCTCAAGGTTAACTTCAGTTAAGGATACCTCAAGGTCAACTTCAGTTGAGGATACCTCAAAGTTTACTTCAGTTAAGGATACCTCAAGGTTTACTTCAGTTAAGGATGCCTCAAGGTTTACTTCAGTTAAGGATACCTCTAGGTTAACTTCAGTTAAGGATACCGCAAGGTTAACTTCAGTTGAGGTTACCTCAAGGTTAACTTCAGTTAGTGATACCTCAAGGTTAACTTCAGTTAAGGGTACCTCAAGGTTAACTTCAGTTAAGGATACCTCAAGGTTAACTTGAGTTAAGGATACCTCCAGGTTAACTTCAGTTAAGGGTACCTCAAGGTTAACTTCAGTTGAGGATACCTCAAGATTAACTTCAGTTAGGGATACCCCATAGTTAAATTCAGTTAAGGAAGCCTCAAGGTAGGTTAATGAATAGATTTTAAACCTGGAGCTATTTCGTGTCGCTCTGATTAGTCTGATTATAACATTCATACAAGGAGAACCATTGTATTCAAGGCATGAACATGTCAGAGACATTGCATTATACAGTAGTAGTACAGTAGCTATATGCATTTATAACATTTGCTATGGGAACATACGTTGTACATACAGTGGCTATTAGCTTGCCAGCGCCTATCCTAACCCGACCTAACTTTGCACTTAGTGGTGCATTATTGACTGAATAATTAAACGACACACATGCACACACCTATCCACGCACAGGGGCGCGCTACTGGCCAACTGGCCATCAAAGCTTTCAAAGCCAATCTCAGGTCAATTATCGACCTATTATTTAGTAGCCTACAATACATGTACTACATTATACAGGTGTTTCACAATGACAGAGGTGGACTCTGGTACTTGCTAGGTAATAATGCATTTTCATACGTAGTGCATCCTCTAGTTAGTGGATCCAGATTTTTTTCCAGAAACCCTCACTTCACCCACCTTGGATATCAATTTAAAATCAGAACAAACTTTTTCTTTTTTTCAAATTTTTTAAATTGTATTCATTGTAATATGTTCATGATTGGGGAGCAATTTTTGGGGTTTCCCCGTATGCTCCCACATTGTAATTGAATAAATAAATAAATTCCTGGATTTCTTAACAAATATTTGACTGCAAGTCGTTAAATTTCACATGAAAAGTTAAAATAAATAAACTTGTTATTTCATTCTGGAAAATAGAGCAAAATTCATGAACAACAAACCTTACCCTTCCAGGATATCAATTTGAGGACTTCGCCCACAAAAACTTACCATTAAATTCCGGAAAATTGGCTAATTCATTAATAACAAATTCCTCAACAAACCTATAGCGTCACTATACATTTTACACAAAATATTATACACTTTGTCAGCCTCCGTGGCTCGGCCAGTTGGAGCACTTGTCTGTGATTAGATAATCGGTGGTTCGGAACGCACCTAAAACTGAAGGTCCAACTCATCAATCATCATCATCCAATTCATTACCCACGCACAGGTCTCAGACCTATGTGGGCTTCATCCTCCAAAGAAGAAGAAGATAAGGCTGACTGCTGTTCCTCGAAGTGTCAAGTTCAAATCCTGTTCAGGCTAGGATGTTTCCATCTTTTGACAGCAATTACCTCATTACCCACGCACAAGTTTTGAAACTCGTGTGTATCATCTAAAAAACAACATTTTTCAAGCTCAGCTGAAACTTCTACGGTTCCTCGCATGGAAAGTAAGTCTGTAAGGGGTATGTGAGTCCTACGGGGAATTTTCTAAAAATAGGTCTCATGGGGAGCAGACCAAAAAATGAGAATTTTTCGATATCTCGATCTTGTCATAAATATTGATAGCCAGCTTCTTCCTCTTTAATTTGATAATAGGATCGGATGTTTCTGTGATGAGAGAAGAATAATAATTTACAGTCATGCATATTGGATTTTTCATGATTCGTTTTTGTTCCAGTATATTTTTCCAATTTTTATAATAATAATAATCAAGACATCCATGGAATATTGACAAGTTACAACAACTGCAATATTTTCTAGAAGGCATTGGTATAGCACATGTGTTGACTCTTGTCTGCATAATCTTTGTATTTGTTCACAATAATTTCCAAGTGAAAAATTTGGTAAATGTGAGTAAATTTTTTTTTATAATTTTCAATCGTGTTTTCTGAAAATACCATTTTTTTTCACTTCATGGTCCTTTTTCTCAGGAACCATTTTAGGTAGGAATCTGAAAATGTGTACACTGCTTCTAATTACTAATATGTGCACTTTAGCGAGAAACAATTAAAATGCAATGGGTACATTTTATTTTATTTTACTTTTTGTTATTCAGTAACATGTTTTAGCAGTCATCTAGGAAAAAATACTTTCAATAAAAATTGGGGGAAAGATAAAATATCTCGCTTAAGTATGTAAGAAGGTTATGTTGTTCAGTGTGCCAAATCTCAGCTTTATTTATTTTATTTTTTTTTTTTTTTGAGGATGAAGCCCACATAGGTCTGAGACCTGTGCGTGGGTAATGAGTTGGATGATGGTGATTGATGAGTTGGACCTACAGTTTTAGGTGGGTTTTGAACCACCGGGAAGTGATTTTACAGCAGATTGGTTGTTGGATCTCTAGAAAAAGGTACCAAAGGTACCATGGAGTTATTATTTGGTCTGCTCCCCTTGAACAAACAACATTTTAAGAAGATTTACACACATTATAATGGTTTGAAATTTGAAATTCCCCAAAGTGTATCTAGTAGTGTATCTAGTGAGTATGTTATCACCAAGGAGGAGGGGGAAGTCAGGTTTAGAATTATCTGATATTCATTTTGATTTGGTTCACTAGAAGGAGAAGAAAAAGGAGGAGGAGAAGAAGAAGAAGAAGGAGGAAAGAGAGGAATAGGAGAAGAAGGAGGAGGAGGTGGAGAAGAATAATAATTACTTACTTACTCCTTGGCGCTACAGCCCATTTAGGGCCTTGGCCTCCTTGAAGAATAATAATAAGAAGAAAATAAACGGTTTTTCACTGGGTCAGTTTTTGTCTCTTCAACTACTGAATTAGGGGAGTAATATAAGGGGAGCCAAGGGGGTAAAGCCCTTCTTTTTACAGCCCTTAAAAACAAACTTTTACACACATGAATTCGTGCTCTCAATTATTAAATTTGCTCGAGCCCTTTAAAAATAACAATATTCCTGAAACCTGGTGTCAACCAAACTCTTTCAATTTGTCAAATTACCTACTGCACTATACTGAAACAAGGAATGCCAAAATTGGTATTAGCTGTCTCGCACCAACCCCCCCCCCCCCCCCCCCCCCCAGCCACTCAAATAATTAGACTATAAAAAATAATAATAATAAGCATATGACTTTTATTGATGGGGAGACCCTTATGGGTAGTTCCACTTCGCCGTTTGAGCCATATTACGGAGGTTATGTTACATCTGTAATACATACTCGCCACTGTATTAAATGGTGTAATATTTCCTTAATTAAAATATTAATTTGTCCAGGGCTTAATTTCAGCCGAAGTATACCAGAGTGGAGCTCCGGCTATCTAAATCGATAGTAAAATAATTTTCATCATACTTGTAGGTTATGGACAGTTTACCAGTCAAGCAATCAATGTGGTAAACAGCTGTTTACAGAAATCAAAAACAGCTGATGTAATTTGATGATTATTACCGTACACTGTGTGGTAAAAATCATCAAATGATTATTACCGCACTCTATGGGTGGTTGTGGCTACCACTTCACTGAAAAACCATTTGGTCGAAAGCTAGATCAGCTGATCTAGAACCATTATTGCCACATTTCACCTTGAGTTGGTGTGTTGAGGTTATGTTTGTATAACAATGATTTATAGTTTCTTATTTCAACTTATCTGCTATTTTAGACTTTTATGACGAAAAATATCGTACGTAACTCGTCCGGGAAGATGTTTACCATACTTGTATGATAATCCCGCACTCGACTTCGTCTCGTGCGTTAACTTATCATACTCGTATGTTAAACACCATTTCCCGCACTTGTAACGTAATATACTATTATTCTAAACCAGATCTGAACTAGCTTGCTATTTGTTTTATTATAATGTGCATTACTAACCATTCTCAAATGCGTTCATAATGCACCAATTCAAGTATAATTTCAAACATTTTCAGGGGAAGGTCCCCCGGACCACCTGTTTTTCTGGGGGGTATTCCATACCCTTCAGACCCAACGGTGAGTCACAGCTCCGGTACTACTCAATTTAGAAATTAAACCCTGAATTTGTCTATAACTTAGATAATAATAAATCCATGATTTCGAGAATTCTGTATAAAATAATGACCTGGATGCAGTTGGAGCTGAATGCGTCGATGTGACTGTCGTCGATGAAGTTGATGCCATAGAGGTTGATGACGCGCAGATTGGGCGTGGCCGACTTTAGCTTGTGCACGTTTATCACCTCGTAGATCTCCTCTTCTTCTTCTTCCACCTTTTCGTAGGTACCTGAACAAACAACGAAATCATTGGTAGCCAAGGCCAAAGTTATTTACAGAATTGTAATCAATCATGTTAAATATATCTGAATACAGTCACATTTTTTTTTTTTTTCATTTTTGGAAGCACTTGTTATTCATGACAAGATAGTCTATTATAAATGTCTTATGCCCGGTTTCTAGGTCGTTCATTAAGTTTAATAGATCATTAACTTACAGCTGGAGCAATGGGTTAACATTGCTCCAGCTGTGAGTTAATGATCCATTAAACTTAATGAACGACCTAGAAACCGGGCATTAATAATTAGTATAATATTACAGAATCAAACCAACCGATTAGATGTAGAGCTTCAAGTCCGTTGATAAAGTTGTAGATTTTTCGCATGAAGCCCTCCATGAATATCACCTCGGACAAACAGATGCACATGTAGCGCAGCTTGGTTGGGAATGCCTGGTCAGCAAAAACAATCATAAATCAATAAATTTTTGAACAAGTCAAGTTGCATATTTTAATAATTGTTGTTGTAGAATTTAGAATTTAGAGATTCTAATGCGACTAAAAAAGTTTAATTTCCATAATTATACAAGGTCAATCAGGCTACTAAGGCAAAATTTAAAAATTGATCACAAAAAATTGGTATTTATGAAAAACATTAAGTGAAAAGTCTCCGAAAATGAAGCGAAGCGAGCCTTGTTGGTTAGAAAATTGGATATTAAATTGTTGGTTAGAAAATTATTGCAATCCTATCAGGAATGGTTCACTTACAATAGCTGGTTCTTATGCCTGATTGAATCCATTTCCTTGGGGTTTTTTTGTAGATTACGTCTTGGAGACTCCAGTTAAGGAGTATAAGACAAGTCAGATCAACAATTATACAATCTTATACTCTTACACACACGTTAAATTGCCGAATTCATGAGTTTATTAATTTAGACTGTTTCAAGTTTTTATTTTGTTTTTAAAATTGTGCTAGCCATCACTACTGGTTCAGATGGCTAGAAGTTCCATAATAGCCTTTATACTGTATCTCATTATTTGTAAAATGTTAATGGAAATAATTTTACTTACTCACTTGCTTACTTAGTTACCGTAATTACTATATCAATTAATTAGTTGAGATGAGGCTTAATTTTGATGTGAAAGGAACTCTTGTACACTATGAAAAGCTTTTCATCTAAATATTTTTTTTATTTGTTTCTTGAATATTTCTATATTTTGAAGACTTTAAAAACTGTGGTAGCTGGGAGGGGCAAGGCCTCATTTCTGTATATATAGTGAGTATTTGGGTATTTCATATATATATAATTATATATATGGCCTATAAGTGAGTATTTAGTGGCTAAACGTGACGAAAAGATCAAGCCTGCTGGTTAGTAACATGTGAAAGAATTCCAATAAAATCGGAATTTACGGATGTGAGCTCAAATTTGACATAATTTTCTTTCTAAACTTTGTTCATATCTGATTACCTGCATTTCGCTGAAGTCGTGCAGCTGCATGGCGGTGCTGAAGTCGAGAAGCATGTGCGTCAGATTGGGACACTTGTTGGCCAGCTCGTGCAGCACTGTGTGGGTGATCAGCTCGATTGGCAGCTCTATGTAACGCAGCGACGGCCCAAACCGGATACTGACACAAACAAACAAATATCAAAAGTTGTGAATCGAAACTTAAGAACACTGCATTACACAAAAACGAGAGCATTGCCGGAAATAGGTTTTGTTTACTATTTGAATGAATGATTTTTTTTATTAGTCATGAAAGCATTTTTTCGCCACACTATGACATAATGAGCTGTTTTTCGTGCGTCATATGGAAGCTGAAAGTGTTCGGTTTCCGACGAGGTCTGTAAACGTTTACCGCCCTAGGGCGGAAAAGAAAATGACCTTGAATGACAGCTGATCGTGTCCGATCACACAAATCATTACATAATATTATGGTAATAAGCTATATATATCGTAGTATTATATTAATAATATATTTTATTGTTATAA
Source organism: Conomelus anceps (assembly GCA_948455865.1). Lineage (NCBI taxonomy): Eukaryota > Metazoa > Arthropoda > Insecta > Hemiptera > Delphacidae > Conomelus > Conomelus anceps. Next base: position 1,223,819 of record OX418217.1, on the reverse strand, counting down.
ATTATTGTTGCATAACTTGATATGTATTATCCTGTTAATTTCGTAATTTTGATATCAAACAATAGAATACGATGATATTTTCATAACCTCAACAACATTGTATTCTTGCTAGTACCATAGCCTTAAAATTTCGCTTTCGAAATTGCCAACTTGACATTGTTGTTTTGTTTGTTTTTTTTTTGTGGTGTGGCGAAAAATAGCGTTCACATCGCGGGCAAAAATGTTTTGCTGGCTCTCGAGCGCTTCAAGTTCTTGACTTCGTCTCGAACTTGAAAACCGCGATCTCGAGCCGGCAAACACGCATTTTCGACCCTAGGTGCGAAATATACTATTTTGAACTTACGTATTATATGGAGGCCACTATTAAACAAGTTTAACATAACCTCGACAGATCGTGAATTCCTAGATGTTGAATTCAGTGGCCTTGTTATGAAGCTTAGCCTATATCAGTGTTTTTTTTTGTTTTTTTTTTGTTTGTGTGGTTTACTTGTGATTACTTGTGAGTATTCCATGGAATGATCTTATTTACGCGATCATATGCGTAGGAATGCCCATAGATCAAGATCAAGATCATATCTATCTATTTTTCTAACACAAGCAATCTTTAGAACATTCCAATTAAAAAGTAGGGTAGATTCCTGGATTTCTTGTTTCATAATGATCTGCGTTAACTTTTCATGGTAATTTCAACGACTTGCAGTCAATTTTAATTGAGATTAAATAATATTTTTCTCACTTCTGGCCAAACGTTATCCAAACTACTCATGAAGATGAGTCTCCATGACTCGAAAACGTTTGGCCAGAAGTGAGAAAAAGATAATTTATTCTCAATTAAAATTGACTGCAGGTCGTTGAATTTAACATAAAAAGTTGAAATTAGGTTAGGTCGAACTTTTAAAATAGTGGCCTCCGTAGAATACGTAAGAAGGTCATTTTTTACATGATGTATTCATATATTTAAATGAATTCTTATACTGATTGAATTTTGTATCCCAAGGTTGTAAGCATTTATACTAAGTTGAGGCTGTTAATCATTGAAGTAGCATTGATGTTATCCAACGTTGATGCAAATTATTTCACTGAATGCATACAACCAGGGACGACGTTTGTGGTCGGCAGGTTGTTGGGGGGTGGGGGGTGGAACTGAACCCACCCCCATCCCCTCGCTCTAAATATACTTAGAATATTACAAAAATGCATGTATTAATTTCATATTATTCAATTGAACAAAATCCATTTCCATTGCAACAAAATTAATAAACTTAATAACATGATGATAAGGAACATAATTTAGCCAATATTCGATTTTTCAACAAATTTGGCGATTTTTATCGCTTGACTCCTCCTCCTCCTCCTCCTCCTCCTTCCTTCTTCACCTCCCACTTCCTTCTTCTTCTCCTCCTCCTCCTCCTCCTCCTCCTCCTTCCTTCTTCTCCTCCTCATCTCTCTTCTCCTTCACTCCTCCTACTCCCATCTTTTTGGCGACTTGACAGCTTTGCGCCACCAGCATCACTATTATTCTTCAGCTCTCCCCAATCTCCATTCAATTATTCAGACCTCCCCATCACACTGACAACCAAATTTGTTACTGCTTTCAATTTATTCTGCAAGCAATACTTCAACTTCAAGTCGCAGCGCAAACTTAGAAATGGGTAAACAGGAAGCCAAGTTCCGGTTTGTGGAATTATGGAAAACAAACAGAAATTAATAAAGATGACACACATAGAATTCATTGAGAGGGAGATTTTTTATGCCAAAGATGTCCATGAGAGACTTTATTGCCATACTGGGAAACATTTTATTCAAAGGGCTTTTCAAGTCTCCCTTCACAATAGTAACTTATTCAAAAAAAACCTAGTAGTTATATTGATAGGAAACTCTACAACAAGCTTCCACAGTTTTTAAAGAGTCTTGAAAATATATAAATATTTTTTTAAAAATGTGAAAAAATATTTAGTTAATAAAGATTTTTATAGCGTAGGCCTAAAAGAGTTCCTTTCACACCAAAATTAAGCCTCACCTCGACTAATTGATATGGTAATTATAGTAACTAGTGTATATGATTGTATAATTGTTAATCTGCCTTGTCTTATACTCCTCAACTAGAGTCTCCAAGATGAAAATCTACACAAAAAACATTTATTTGAAGGAAAATCGATTTTATTCTATAGGGAAACAGCAGATACAGATCAATACAAATTTTCCAATTCTCTAGAACTGAGAAAAGGCATGCCTCAAAGCGTGCCTCAAGCCATGCCCCAAAATGCTGTTAACTTCTATCACCTTTTCCTTAAAGGATAGATTTATCCTTTTTGTGTCCTTCAGGGAGGACCGACGAACTTAATTTTAATTTATTTTTTATTCTTATGAGGTGCCTGATACGTCCTGAAAATTTGGTACCTCTACCCCTTTTAGTTTTTGCTCTGAAGTTTTATGCGTGAACTCTATGCGTTTTATGCGTTTAGGAAACTCTACAACAAGGTACCGCAGCTTTTAAAGTGTCTTCAAAATATAGAAATATTTAAAAAACAATGGAAAAAATATTTAGTTGATAAAGATTTTTATAGTGTACAAGAGATCCTTTCACATCAAAATTAAGCCTTACCTCAACTTAATTTGATTGATTTTTCAAAATCATTTATTCCTCATAGAAAAAACATTATAAAATACAATACAAGAAAATAAACATAAAACACTGTCATATAAAAAAAACAACTGAAAATGTAGGAATTACTCCCCCAAAAGAGCAAGGTCGAGCATGGGGAAGGAGCCCACCTTACTATGGCGGGCTGCAGTGAATAATACATAAATTTTTATCCTTCTAATTAACACTGAACTTGAAGAGTAATAAAATACAAATAATAATTAAATTTTGATTCTTTTTTAAATCATTTATTCCTTATAGAAAAAACATTATAAAATCCAATAAAAGAAAATAAACATAAACACTGTCATGTAAAAAAACAACAATAATAACTAATTGATATAATCTAACATCACAACCTCACACTGTATTTCAATTTAATATATTGTCTTTACTCACTTATATTGGAGATGCTAGAGTGCCCAGTGTTGATTAGTGATCACTTTCAACATTTGCAGATCACTTATCAACACTGGAAATTCACACAACAACATGCAAACTGACTTAGAAATTCTACACACATTCCAAAAAAGCCACAAACTAAATACACTGGAACAATATAAAATATTCAAATATCATAAACAAGTTAGAACCAACTTACCCAACGACCAAACACAATTCAAATCCAACGCAATTTTCAACTACATAATGGCCGCTCATCCTAACCTCAACAAAGCATGACCCCTACTGGAAGGCTGACGAAGCTTCTTTTCAGAAGCGAAATGCATCCCTCTAGCATCTCCAATATAAGTGAGTAAAGACAATATATTAAATTGAAGTACAGTGTCAGTTGTGATATTGAATTGTTCTTTAAGTATTTCATCATGGAAAACATCACAGATTAATTGATATAAGTTAATAATCAATCAATCAATCAGTTTATTGTCAGTAAGTACAGCATAGGGTACAGTAGACATATTCAGATACAGGCACAAATTACACATTACACAAATTTTGACAAGAGTCAGTCACAATGTCACAAAAAGAAGAATAGGTATACATTGCAAAAACTAAGCTAGCATTGAAAATTAAGCTATCAGATGAGACAGTCATCAATATCATTCAAGTACACTATTTAAAATCACATATTAGTCAAGTTCAAACTAAAATATTCTTCAACCAAGTACAGGCAGCTTCTCAAGAGTAGATCCTTCACATGCGATTTGAACCCTAATTATGGTAACTAGGGTATGAGATTGTATAATTGTTTTTTCTGACGTGTATTATAATCCTTAACAGGAGTCTCCAAGACGTAATCTACAAAAAAATTGAGAAAGCTTTAATGTAGGTACTGATGCACCTGAAGTACTGATATACCTGATGTACTATTGTGCCTGTGTATATTTATACCTGATGAGCGCCAGCAAAGACTCGAGCGATCCGACATGCAGACCGGATATTTCGGGACGGAGTGAGACGCACTTCCAGAGTCGGGTGTCGTAGGCGATCATGCGCCACTTCTTGCAGACGCGCGCCATCTGACAGATCTCGCGGTGGCTCAGGTAGCTGAAGATCTTCAGCAGCACCTTGTCCGGCAGCTTCTCTATTGTCTTAAAAACAACACACATATATAATAATTAATTGATTTATTGACAGATACACCCAAAAATTCAATAGAAGATACAGATTAAAAGAAAAATTGATCTTAAGTTGGCCAGATATCATAACTTAGCCAAGTAACAAAAATACTTGTTCAGCTCGTTTTACTCACTAAAATTATGAAGGAATTTCATTTAAACATGGGTTGGGGTTTTTTCTTTTTTTAATAATGTCTCTGAGCAAATTGCAATTGCCCAGACGAGTTTATTGAAATGAAACAAGAACAAAAGCATATAACAAATTGCGAATACATTTTTTTAGTTTCTATATTAAGCAATATAACTATAGTTCTATAGTTAACTATATTAAATATGTATCGGGGTGAACAGTCTAGAAATAGAACACAAACTATTGTAGTGGACCGAGCGGGTCAGACTACAAAGGAAAAAGAAAAAGGGTTCGGTAGGTAAGAGGTGAGACGTAATGAGAGATTCGAGTTTTGGATTAGTCGTTTACTTGTTACCTTGTTGAGTACAATACATGGCGGTGCGAGGTTAGTCAGCGGCTTCCATGTGCTTTTTATAGTGTACAAGAGTTCCTTTCACATCAAAATTAAGCCTCACCTCAACTAATTGAAGTAATTATGGTATCTAGTGTATAATATTGTTGATCTGACTTGTCTTAACTGAAGTCTCCAAGACGTAATCTACAAAAAAAAAAAGATTGGTTGAAGTTTACGGGCTTGGCGAGAGAGAGTGTCTGGGTCTAGCCGGGCGGCCACGCGGATGTAGTCGTCAGGAGGGTTGATCTGCAAGTGAGCTCTGAGAGTGCTAGTCCTCTCAAGTCAGTGTTTAAATACTGAGGTCAAGTTGGTCTTAAGCTCGTGGGCGAGGTCGCCTCTGATTGGACGCCTCTTCTTGTGACCATATAAGGAGCGACTTGGATCGCCAACAAAGGAATGAATCTTGCCCTTGGAAAGGAGACGCCTTTCTGTCCAGGCTTTTACGTAACCAAAATACGAAGGCTAAAATATGCCTCAGGCCATACCAGGCCTTACACTATGAACATAGTGCTGCATTCAGTACTGCAATTACCACCACTACTACTAAGCTACTACCACCACCACTACTCCTACTACTACGTTAGTTTCTACTACTAATATGTAATACTAACCACTACAAATATTAATACTAATACCATTACCACTACTGCAGTAAACATAAATTTATCCATTCTAATCTTTAGTTCAGTCTTCAACCTAATTGACTACATTGGAACAAATAATAAATAATTATTTGAAAAACCATTACTGTTAAAAGTTATTAAGTGTTGTACAATACTTCACATTCTATATAATTAATTTCTACTAATTTCATCTTTTTAATAAGTTCTTAAATGTTGATAAATTTACTGCATCTTTAAAAAAACCTGGCATTTAATTCAATAGTTTGGAGCTCTCATACAATGCAGATTTTTGCGCAAAAGTTGTATTGACCCTGGGTAATTCAAGATCTCTATTGCGGCCTCTGTTGTTGTGTTCATGTTCAACGTATTGAATATGCATTGTATATCTCTTTATGTAAGTGATCACTACTAAAATGTATAACTATCCAACACTGTGCACTAGGGATGGGTATCGAACTACAAAACATCGATTATTAACATCGATTATTTTTTGTAAGGGAGTAATCGATACACCGATTAATCGGTACTGAAAACATCGATTAATCGGTGTTCAAACATCGATTAATTCAGTCTTTGAAAATAGCAAAAACAGGCCAAAATAATACCAAATAGCGTCCCAAACAACACTTTTTTGAGGCATCTTGGCGAAAAACAAGAAACAATGATGGTTCCAGGTTATTGCTCATGTTTATCGCAAAAGGCAAATTTTTTCAAGCCTATTATCTTAAATTAATCTTAAAATATGTTTGAAACAATAATTATTTACATATTTATGTCCCTAAATCTTGTAATATTGAATAATCAGAGAAATGCCACCAATCGATTAATCGTTATGAAATAATCGGTGCTGTGATTAATCGATGCTCTTAAACATCGATTAAAAAATAATCGATTATTTCAGCAAAACATCGATTATTCCGATTAATCGACTAATCGATACCCATCCCTACTGTGCACCCTGTAATCCTTAAACAGCTGTACTGATGGAAATGAACGGCGTTTGTGACAGATCACCCTAAGCAGAAGTTTTTGTGTCTCCAAAAGTGGATCTATTGTAGTATGATAAGCTCCTCCCCAAACAAGGATAACATAATATCTCATTATTGATTCTACAAGAGAGTATTAAACCACTTTACTTTGTTACAAAGTTAAAGATGGCGGAAGTTGCCAAATATCCTCTATGCTTTGTATTGCCTTTATTTTACTTGAAATTTGGTCAAGTTCTCTGTAAAATAGGCTGGAAAATCTTATAAAACAAGTTGGAAGTTGGTAACTACAGTAATATTTTTGAAATTTTCAACAAAATAATCAGCAAAAATTGCCTAAAAACACGTTTCTAAGTCCGAAGTGGATAAAATTGTTTAATTGTAACGTTAACATCATTTTGTTGTACAAAAACATGATTGTAGAAAATATGATTTTACATGAAATAGACAAACTATTACACTTATAGCCAAACTGTAGAAACAGTAAGTTGTGCAAAATAAGTGTGTTTTGATTCAATGAAAACTGATTTCATAAAATCTGTGTGTGTTTTATGCTATTGGATTATTTGACATGCTTTGTTTAGAATTAAATTCTCTTTACGTTTTGTCAGAAAAAGTACAAGTTTATTGTACAACTAACAAAGTTCAATAATACTGTCACTGTGGAACAACACAACTATAACATAAACAGAATTTATTAATTTCGAATTCCTTTAATTGCTATCAGTTTATACTGAAGACTTCCGCAATGGCGGATATTGACAACAGTATTTAATAGCTGATGGAAATCGATGAATGCTACTGTACAAAAATATCAGTCACCACCGGGAATCGAACCACGGACCTCATCGATTTCCATCAGCTATTAAATACTGTTGTCAATATCCGCCATTGCGGAAGTCTTCAGTATAAACTGATAGCAGTTGAAGGAATTCGAAGTTAATAAATTCTGTTTAAGTAAATTTGTCAGTTTGTTCAATTGTCAGTAACTTCGAACTAACTATAACATGTCACATAGACGATCTTGGGAGCTGACAATAAAGTAATAAATAAGAAATAAATAAATAATAGTGATAAATAAATAAACAAATTAATGAATTATAGATTGAAATGAACAATAAAAAGCTAACCGTTCCTGCAAAGGGACTCCTCTTCTGGCCGGTTCCGTCGTCAACGTAAAGCTGTGAAGACTCTAGGGCGATTTGGCCCCATACCTGATGATATTTGATTTAATAAACCCATAAAATTAAATGTATAAATTGTTGAACGCCGCATTTTTTTCAAAAATCGATGCATTTTTTTCAAAAATCGATGCATTTTTTCAAAAATCGATACATTTTTTCAAAAATCGATACATTTTTTCAACAATCGATACATTTTTTCAAAAATCGATACAAGTGGGTATATATTATATGGATTCATATAAGATATACCCATGGTATATGCTTTTATATACCCATCTACTCAATCCACCTACTACTGCACTGATGGGCTCGCATCACAAAGTATTGGAATTCACAAGGTTTCGACATAGTTTTATTTTCTTGGATTTATTGTTCCGCATAACGAGGTTCGTTGTTAATATTAACTTTTTTTGTAAATTCAACGACTTGCAGTCACTTTTAATTGTGAATACATAATATGTAATACATGATACATAATTGTGAATATATATAAAAAAAAAATACTCACTCTTGGCCAAACGTTTTCGAGTCTTGGAAACTCGTCTTTAAGGAAGATGAGTCTCCATGACTCGAAGACGTTTGGCCAATAGTGAGTAAGAATATTATTCATTCACAATTAAAATTGACTGCAAGTCGTTGAATTGACAATAAAAAAATTTTACCACTTTATACAAAAACCATAAATCTTCTAATCAACAAACCAACATCACCGATCTAGGATGCCTTGATATGAGTTTCCATAACTCGAAAACGTTTGACTTAAAGATTGAGTAAAATACTACCTATTTTTAAATAAAATTGACTGCAAGTCGTTAAATTTACAATAATAAGCTAATAGTTTTATTGTTGTATACATTATTTATGTTTTTCAAATTATATACGCTCCTTTATTTATTTATGTAAATTGTAAATCCTAATTCCCATTCACTTTGTATTCTCTATCCTGAATCATCCTAATTCCCAATTTTATATGTATTATTTAATATGCTTACTAATATGTATTCATTTATTTTAGGAGGCAACATGTTACTCTTTATGTGACATCTTTACAAAATACATATAGGCTAATTATATATAATTAGAAATTATATGTTTATTAATTATATGTTTATTAATTATATGTTTCTCAAATTATATGTTTCTCAATTATTCTGTTTCCTTCAATTATTTATGTGTAAATCCTAGTTCTAATTCATACTAAATTGTATATTCTAAACTGTCCTAATTTAGTAAAATATTATTGGTGTGGGAGTGTCACAAAACTCTCAGCAAGCTCGCAAC
>OX418217.1:977500-1210000 GCA_948455865.1 Conomelus anceps | reverse complement strand
TAGAAACTTGTTAGGTGCTCAAATGGATAATTTTGATTTAAAATGAGCTACGAAATCAAATAAAACATGTTAGAAAACTATGACTACCATAATTGTTTATTTATTACATTAAATAAAATGAAATTTTCAAGTTTGAAGTGGATTAACTTTGTTAATTATTGATAAATCACCTTTTAGAATACTCATCTTGTAGAAAATTTAGTTTTGAAGTTAAAATTCAGTATAACCCACTAGCCTGAACGCACCCAAAGTTCATAAAATTGGGATTTTATAAATGAAAACACACAAATAAATGCAAGTTCTATGCAAGCGTGTAAAATCAGTGTGCTATGATAAAAAGAATTCCGATTTCATGAACTTTGGGTTGGGTGCGTTTTAGGCTAATGACATAAATTATATGAAACTTATAATAATTTGTATTAATTTTGAGATTCAGTACATAAGTTAAGTATGATTAGTTCCAATTCAAGGGTTTTGACTCAAAATAGTCACAGATATCGGTATATCAAACTTTATCATTTCAAACCTGGCCACCTAGGTTCGTGGGTAGTAATTTTTCAAAACTTTCTTTTGAACTTTAGAGCCTAACAAGTTGTCTAGATTAGCTTTTCACACCACTAAATTTAAAAAAAATCCGGACCCTCCTATACCCCAGACTCCTATACTCCTTGGTGAGCCCCCCCCCCCCCCGAAATTTGATCCTGGCTAAGCCACTGACCACCACACCCCCCCCCCTTGGTGAGCCCCCCCCGAAATCCAATCCTGGCTACGCCACTGCTTCATCCTCCAAAAAAAATCTCCAAGAAGCTTCTTTACTTCTGATATTTCTTTCTTTTTCAGCTTCTCATCTATTTTTCTCTCTTATTTTCTTCCTACTGCTCTCCCACTTCTTTATCTTTATCTGTCACCATATGCATTGAATTGGTGTGCAAAACTTTTGACTTATCATTTTACTGATTTTCAAATTTGAGAAAAATCCAAATCAACCACTTATATTTCCACAAAATAAATTATGAAAATAACTTTTTCCATTGCAATGGATATTTAAGTTTTTTGTGATTATTTCCTACCTTTAAATTTAAATTTGAATCTATTGATTTAAAAATAAAGTATTTTTCCTCTTTGTCAACTTTATTACAAATATCATTAAAATCACAATTAAAAAATATTATCTTAATTTTATTAAGGCGAATTTATTATTTTATTATGTCAAATTGTGACATTTCGTAAAGTAATGTAAACCGAAACTGAAGAATTTAGACATACTGAGTAAAGCTGTGGCCATTATTTGTAATACAGGCTCAGGAGTTTCTTCTTTTTTTGAGGATGAAGCCCACATAGGTCTGAGACCTGTGCGTGGTTAATGAGTTGGATGATGATGATTGATGAGTTGGACCTACAATTTTAGGTGGTTTCCGAACCACCGGGAAGTGATTTTTACAGCAGAGAATAGTGTCTTTTTTGCTGGCCAATGTAATCGGTCACCATTACAAAGAGTGCCTAGGAGAACGCAGCTTATCGTAGCAATAAATATGTATTTCTTTATTACTCCTGACTTCTGTATGAGTGATTTTTTAGTGTAAAACTAACTAAATTTGTTTACAAAATGTTCGAAGAATGTGATTTTCAAAATTTATTTTAATCAGGTAGGACTTGTTGCTCTGTGTTTGGTGCATTGCCAGATATCAAGTCTGGGACTGTTAGTCGCTGGTGCTGCTTAGACAAAGTCCCAAAATAAGTCCTCACCGAGTAGGCAGCGTGTTTTAGCGGCTAGAACTTGGTCCGCTAAGTCCCATGTATACAAAATAAAAATTGTATTCGAAGATGTTTTTTCAAACGTTATTCAAAAAAATAATCTTGTCTATTATTTTAAAATCAAATGTTACATTGATAGATAAAAATTTGAAAATCTATATTACATTATTTTTAGAAATTCAAATGTAAGCAGTTTCTCATAATAAATTCGGTCATAAGTGGAATTGATAGATATTGACCGTTTTAATTTTTATTATGGAGCTTCACAATATCAATTTAAAATCTACAAATAACTCTTATTCCATCAAAAATTACAATAAGTCAATAGAGATTATTATAAGAGATTATTACTATTTAGTATATCAATATTATAAATAATTATATTATTTTACTCTACACTGAATGTTTGTTTAAAGTAAAAACTATCAAGAATGTCATGAGAAAATATATCAATCCTTGTTTCAACCTTACAGTTATTGTACTGTTTAGAAAAATTATGATATCCTCAACATGTAAATTCAGGTCATTAAATTGACATACACAAAAATATTTTTCGAATTAAATAATATACACTAATTAATGAAGTGAATTGAAATGAATTAAAAGTGAAATGAATTAGAAAAGTGGGTAACAAAACTCAAAATTATATTCACTATCATTGGACTACTGGACGGACGGCTTTAGTGGTTTGTTCTTAAAGTGAACATCTAAATTGATATTCATGTTTTGGAAAGAATCAGGAATCGTTCTTCAAAGTGAAATTTCTAGTTAAACTTGGTCATAACCTAAAATTTAGATTATTTTATTGAATATTTGTAAAGAAAGCATTAATGGGCTGTGCCTGTTTTTTTGGAGGATGAAGCCCACATAGGTCTTTTTTTTTTTTTTTTTTTTTTTTTTTTTTTTGTAGATTACGTCTTGGAGACTCCAGTTAAGGAGTATAAGACAAGTCAGATCAACAATATTATACACTAGATACCATGATACCATAATTAATCCCAATTTGTTGAGGTGAAGCTTAATTTTGATGTGAAAGGAACTCTTGTACACTATAAAAAGCTTTATCAACTAAATATTTCTTCAATTGTTTTTTAAATATTTCTATATTTTCAAGACTCTTCAAAAACTGCGGTAGCTTGTTGTAGAATTTCCTACCAATATAACTAGGTTTTTGTTTGAATAAGCTACTATTGTGACTCACCAAGTGATAATCTCCTCGGCGTCTTGTATTATAATCATGTACATCAAGATTTTGGTTAATATCATTCGTTTTTACATATAAAGTAGCTTCATACACATATAAGCAGGGTACAGTTAGGAGACCAAGTCTCTTGAACAACGGCCTACATGAATCTAATCTATTTACTCTTTCTATACACCTAACCGCTTTCTTTTGGATCTTAAACACCCTATCAAGATTTTGTTTTGATGAATTACCCCATAGTAAGATAGCATACCTAATATGTGACAGTAAGAGCCCATGGTAAGCTGTAAAAAGTAACTTTTTGTCATTCAATCTAGCAAGCTGTCGCAGGACAAATACCCCAGATGAAATTTTACTACATATTTTCTCAATGTATGGAGTCCAGGTCAATCGTCTATCCAACGTAACTCCTAGAAATGCAATTTTTTCTTCCTGGTCTAATTGATTATCGTTTACAAACACGTTTATAGCCCTATCTTCATTTAAATTATGTTTGTTTTTGAATTGAAGGTATTGGCATTTTTTACTATTTATAGTTAATTTCAACTGATTTAAAAATTGGACAATAGACTGCACACCTATATGGGCACTTATTTCTAAATTATCTAGAATGGAATTGCTGAAAATGAGTGATGTATCATCAGCAAATAAGAGGGCTCTACCACTAATTAATTCTTTAGGTAAACGGTTGACATATAACAAAAAAAGCAATGGACCTAGTATTGACCCCTGAGGCACTCCAGCTTGCACCTCTAATTTATTAGATTTATTCTTTACTATACTATTACCAACTACTGTAGTTAGTTCTACACATTGTTTTCTCCCAATAAGATATGATTCAAACCATTTCAGTTCAACCCCATTTACACCTACATTTTGCAGTATTTCCAATAAAGTTCTATGATTAACACAATCAAATGCCTTGGACAGATCTAAGAAGATTGCAGTAGCTTTATCACCTGAATCTATTATATCTATTAGTTTTTCAACTAGAGAAACTATGGCTGTTTTTGTTGATCTCCCTTTCTGGAAGCCATGCTGTTCATCACAGATAAAGTTAGCTTCTTGAAGGTGCAGAAGTAACCTATTAAGAACTACTCTTTCAAAAATTTTACTTATTACATTTAAAATACTAATAGGCCTATAGTTTTCTACCTTTTCTCTATCACCACTTTTGAAGATTGGCAAGATCTTCCCCTCTTTTAAATTATCTGGAAAAACACCTTGTTCTAATGAATGATTGATCAGATGAATCAAAGGGTCTAACAATTGATCTTTACATTCTTTCAGAATTTTACTGGATACCCCATCCATTCCTACAGTTTTTTTATTATTTAAACTATCAATGATATTTGACAACTCGTCTTGGCATACTGGGTGGAATTTTAATTCGTTCTGAATCCCCTCAGTATTCCTCATGTTTGCATCACTAATACCTGTATTAAGAGATTTTTGAAGATCCTTAGCAACCAGTTGATAATATCTGTTAAAGAAATTACAAATGTCTACACTATCATCAATATATTTGTTATTTTCGTTAATTATTCTGGGGACACTAGTATAAGCATCTACATGAGCTACTTGCCTATTTTTGTTTATTACATCCCACACTGCTGTGTTAAAGTACACACTATTATTCAAAATTTCAGCTGTTTTCTTACATTTCGCTCTTTTCACTTCTCTTGTATAATTTTTCTTTAGAGCTTTGTAATTATCTTCACTTAACATATTTCTAGATAGTTTGAATTCATCATATGCATCTTTAACCCTATTTCTTTCTGCAAGGATATCATCAGTTATCCACTCTTCAATTTTGTCTAATTTGTTTTTTACTGGGACTTTTATAACTGGACAACTCATAGTAATATGAAACCTTAAAATATTAATGAAACTATCATATTTGTTATTCAAACTATTGCTATTGTAAACCCTACTCCAGTTTTCTTGTAGCAGATTCTGCTTCAAACAATCGATATTCCCCTGTTCACATTGTTGAATTTCTTTCATTACTCTTCTCTTTTTAATTGATTTATAACCTTGCAACCCCACCTCTAAGATTTGATAGTCATGATCAGATAGTTCCGAGCCGCCTAGTCTTGTTTTACAGTAATCTATATTAGTAAGGATGTTATCAATTATTGTTTGTGATGTTCTTGTGACTCTGGTATATTCATGAACTTTTATTTCCAAGTTATTCATGTATATAATATCCCTTAAATCTTCTGTCATTTTATTCTGTGTTGCAAAGTCTGTATTGAAATCTCCCGCTACAATAACGTTTGTAAAACGAGTAGTAGTAATCTCTAAAAGCCTATTGAATAGTTCACAAAAATTGTTCCATTCCCCATTTGGTGACCTATAAATACCTAACACCGCTACTTCCAAATTATTGTCGATTTTTACTCTCAAACCAGTAACTTCTAAATCCATTTCCACAGCAAATTTCTCTACATATTCTAAATTAAATGTTTGCATATTCTTAGCATTTTTAGTGAAGATAGCTACTCCCCCACTTCGATGAGATGTCCTGCAATACGACGTTTTCAATGAATAGTTTGGAATGTTAAGTTGTGACAATTCATCTTCTTTTAAACCATGCTCTGTGAAAATAGCTATATCAGGAGCCTCTTCTTTAAAAAATACTTCGATTCTATCTATTTTGTTACGAATGTATTGAATATTCTGATGGAACACAGTGAGTACCGGTACTTCCCTATCATCCCTTATTACTTTATCGTTGCTTTTGCATATTGAAGTAGATTTACTTAATCTCTTAGGATCTTGAGAGCCTATCAGATTGCTACAAGAGTTCCTTCCACTAATGCTATCCTGATTTTTTGATCGATTAACGTCTTTTAATACAATTGAAGATATGAATTTATCATCTGAAACTAGTTTCCCTTCCCGGTTTTGAGCCACTTTACTAAAAAAGGTTCGTTAGATGATTGTTTAGGAGAATTATTGACAGTAGATTGCAAACGACTTTCAATCAGCTCTGCCAGCCTATTACAAAATATTACTTTGCCAGATTGATTTAGATGTAGACCATGATTAGTGAAGTTTTGTTTTTTCAGCCTTTCATTTAGAAAACAAATCCCCAACTGCTTAGAATTCTTATTTTTTAGGCTGTTGATTGTATTATGAATTGATTTATTTGTTGACTTAATGGCTTCATTTAGCTCTGGCCTATCAAACCTATACGGAATTGTACTTATTATTACATTAGTTTTTTGGCTGAGTGGCACAATCTCTTTAATTTTTTCATTTATTTCAGGAAGATGTTTTAGATTAGGTTCATTTATATTGTTTGAGCCACCCAGTACTATTAGAAAATCGTTTTTTCCAAAATCTTTAGTTTGTTCCTGTGCTGACTCTACGATTGCGTTTATAGGGGCACTTGGTTTGAAAAAGCTCTGAACTTCATACTTATTTTTTAATCTTTTATTTAGTAGGTCACTACAGTCTCGTCCATGACTGGATGTCAAGAGCAGTACTCTACCTTTCCTATCGTTATTTGCCCTTACTTTAGTTTTGGTTGCTGTTTGCAAAACCTGACTATACGTTTTTGTTTGACCATTTCTATTTATTTTTTCCCCATTTGATTTAGGTTCTACTTTTTTTGTATTGATCAGAGGTTCAGATCTTACATTAGCCAAGTTTATTTTTGATTTTAATATTTCGATTTCCTCTGACATAGACCTACATTGACTCGTGAGATTTAGTATTTCAGTTTTATGGTCTTCCTGCTGCAATTTTACAATAACTTCCAGAGATTTTATGTGATCCACTAACCCTATTCGTTCTTCCTCAGAATTTTTTAATGATGATTCTAATTTTGTTTTCAATTTGGTGTGATCACTCAATAGTTTAGCAACCTTTTCTTCTACATCTACAGTAGCTTTAAGAGCTGTTGGAGATTTTTTTGTTAATAATTGCTGAGATCGCGTAGCTACCTGAGTTTTAGTTAAACAATTAGATTTGGATGCCTTGTTTGGACTCATTTTCCTAGCTAAAAATTGTTTTCAATTGATTTTAGTTAAATGTTTAATGAAATATTACTTAATTTATTACAATTGTCAACTTGAGACTATTTAATTACAAGAAAATTTATCAATATCGGTACACCTAACCTCGAAAATAGAATTTGACTTTTTATTTAAATACTTTAACTTATATTAGACACGTTAATGATGTAAATTATTAATATATTATAAGTACTAATAATAATAAACAAAAATACTACTTATCCATTCGAATTAATATGCTATTCTTCAAAATTCGCAGAGCCTATTCTGACAACGTATGCACAGTACCACTGCTACCTCGATCTCCCTGAGACCTGTGCGTGGGTAATGAGTTGGATGATGGTGATTGATGAGTTGGACCTACAGTTTTAGGTGGTTCCGAACCACCAGGAAAAGATTTTACAACAGAGAACAGTGTCTTTTTTGCTGGCCAATCTAATCGGTCACCGTTACGAACAGAACCTAAGAGAACGCATCTCTATCTGATTGAACCGATACCTGCTTCGGCTCGCGGCTATTACTTCCCTTTTAAAACTTCCCTGTTGTATCTTTACTTGATTTTGTTTTGTAATAGTTAGATAAATAAATAGAGACTAGTAATTTATTTTTAAATTCAGCTTGTTGAATTGAATTTGAATTATTATAGTCATTCTGTGCGTTCTTATCCTGAAAATTGAGAGTTTAATTGATTGTATGTGTTTTTAGTTCTTATGATGTATTATAACTAGCTAAAATAGTAACTTTCTATTTATTTTATGTTTCGTTGTGTAAGTGTAGTAATGGTCACCGTCGGTCGAGCAAAAGCTTATGCTGTTAATATACCATTCGGTATTTTATTCCATAATAATATATATTTTCAGTGAACCAATAATATTATAGATTTGTCTTTTATCTTTGTACTCCATACTTCATAAAATATTTATAAATTTTATTATGTATCTCTATTATATGGAGTAGAATTAATTGAATTTAATTGACAATTGGTGAACACTGGTAACACAATTGTTATAAGTCTACTTCTCTTTATTTGATTGATCAGATGACCAACTTTCAATTGATCTTTAAAAGTTCAAAAGATCAATTGATCTTTTAAATTTTTAAAGATCAATTGATCTTCCAACAATTTATTATTATTCATTGTTTCTGTGATAAATACACATTGTTGTATGAAAATACATGTTTTATTTTTGTATCAAGTAACATTTTTAGGTCTCTTTAACAATCCTGCATTTTTAACACATTCATTCATCCTCCAGCTGTTGATTATTATTCGTTTTTTGTTTTGCTCTAATAAATACACAATCATTGTATGAAAATTTGTGTTTTATTTTTGTATGGAGTAGCATTTTCAGGTCTCTGTCCTAGATATTTTAACAATCTATCTACTACTTTTGTCTTGAAAATAAAATGATTTTAATTTGAATTTAACCGATTGAGGACTTTTCCAATCATAAAGCATACAATTTTCCCAAAATATATTAGTTTCAGAAACTTTTTATTTCCACAAAAAGTTAATTTTCTCTTTAGATTTCTTGAGAACTACCTATTGATTATAGCAGAGCGACAGTCTTTTTTCAAATATGGAATAATAAATAAAAAACAGAGTATTTTTTGGCCATTTTTTCAAATGTCTTTAAATCTAAAGCATGATTAGAAAAGTGCAATTGGATTATTTCATTGTGCGAAATTCTATTGCAGCTGAGAATAGAATTTCTTCAGCAAAACAAAAATCGATAGCTGACTTTCATCAAAATTGAATTTCTGCAGTGCAAGAGAATAAATATTCCTAATTATATATTATACTATTATATCCTAATTATATATTATGTCATTTAATTCTACTGAATGAATGTAATGAATTAAACTTCTATTCTAATATATTTTTGTGTCTTTCACTTTATTATTTGTTTAGTATGGCGTTTCATTCTTTTCTGTTACAATCATTTAAACTTCAAACAATGAAAATCATTAAAAAAGGCATACAAGCAGGGTTTTGCCCGTTTAGTATTATATACGGGACACATTATGTCTATAATCTACTGCAACATACAAATTTCTGTTAATAACAGAAAATATGTATTGAAAACTCTAGGCAATGTATTATATATTAGAACTGTCTTCTACCATAAGTATTTTATGTTCATAATATTTTCTTATTGTTGAATGTATTTTAAGTTGATATGAACTCGGTCTCAGGCATAGGTAAACCAAAACATTTGATATCTTATTTCCAGAAATTTTATTTCTGTGTATTGAATTTATAGTTTTCTTAATAAAATGTTTTAATTTCTGTTGTATCGTGTCTCCATAATTAAAATATCAATTCATTCATTCCACAGTGAATTCTAATTCTAATAAGCCGACAATAATCCTCAAAATCTCAGAGGTGCGGATTAAAAACCTTCTATTTGTAGCAGTTCTTGGCTCAACTCTGCTGTAAAATCACTTCCCGGTGGTTCGGAACCCACCTAAAACTGTAGGTTCAACTCATCAATCACAATCATCCAACTCATTACCCACGCACAGGTCTCAGACCTATGTGTACTTCATCTTCCAAAAAAAAACTAAACAATTTCTGGATTTCTTGTTCCATGACGAACTGCGTTGTTAATATTAACTTTTCATGTGAAATTTAACGACTTGCAGTCAAATATTTGTTAAGAATAAGTATAACTCACTTAATCTGTAGGCCGAGCGCTTTCGAATCTATAAGATCCATCTTCAGAGGCCTACAGATTAAGTGAGTTATACTTATTCTTAACAAATATTTGACTGCAAGTCGTTAAATTTCACATGAAAAGTTAATAAACAATTTCATCCTAATAATTTTATTTGTAGAACCCTCTGTAAGATTACTGTTTGTGTCCTGATAAACTAACAATAAATTATTCTAAAATCCTAGAGATAGAGATAGGGATTAGAGGGGTTCTATTTTAGCAGGTTTTCGTTTGCATATTCCTTATTATTTACATTTTTATGCTATTTATCATTTATAATTCTTCTTCTACTATTTATGGTTACCTGCGTTAAGAATCTTTCTGCTCATAGGTATTATGAACCAACTTAGAATAATATTTAAAACATTTCAGTTTAATTACTATCATCCAATTTCTATCTTAAATCCCCTTTTTTTTAACTTTTATGGTAAATTTAACGACATGCAGTCAATTTGATTATCAGTTGCAGTCGAATTGACTGCAAGTCGTTGAACTTACCATTAAAAGTTAATATTAACAACGTAGATCGTTATGTAACAAGGAATCTAAGAACAAGAACCACCTTTCTTCTCACTTCGATAGCTTACAGAATTATCATGACTATCCTCAATCATATACTAATCACTTCCCGGTGATTCGGAACCCACCTAAAACTGTAGGTCCAACTCATCAATCGCCATCATTCAACTCATTAACCACGCACAGGTCTCAGACCTATGTGGGCTTCATCCTCCGAAAAAAAGTTTTTATCTCAAGTGCCTTCAATATCTCACATTGATCTTATAATGATCTTACATTGTAATTTAGTTGTTTTTTCTTTCATTTTTATAATTTTGAATACTTCTGTTATAGGTTTATTAACTTTTTTTGGGGAGGATGAAGCCCACATAGGTCTGAGACCTGTGCGTGGGTAATGAGTTGAATGATGGTGATTGATGAGTTGGACCTACAGTTTTAGGTGGGTTCTGAACCACCGGGAAGTGATTTTACAGCAGAGAACAGTGTCTTTTTTGCTGGCCAATACAATCGGTCACCGTTACGAACAGGACCTACGAGAACGCAGCTTATCTCTCTGATTGAACAGATACCTGCTACGGCTCGCGGCCTTCACTTCCCTGTTTATATTATTAGTTATGTGTACTATAACAATAAGAGTGCTGACAGACATTTTTATAAACTTCCATTGCAATACCTCTAGCACCTTTTTTGTTAGGCAGTCGTCTCTAGCCACTTGAACTGTTAACATCTGTATTTGTGAAAATAAAGTTCTTTTTTAAAAACGGTTTCATTCAGTCAATGAACGTATCTTATTTATAACTATTTATATATTTTTAACTTTCAAATTATTAGTGTTTTTTTCAATTGTGAGAATTCTAAACTTTTGTATCAAGAGGGCACTAACGGGTTTATCCTTGTGCTCTCACTGATTGTTATTTCAATGATAAATAATAGATAAATTTATTATTATTATTTTAATATGACCCCAATAATTTCAGCAAAGAAATCTCAGTAAAATGACTGTATTTGTCCTTCTGATAAGCAGACAATAACTCTCAGATTCACCGAGGTGACGGATTAAAGAGGGGCTTTATAGCTGTTATTCTTGTCTCAAATTGACAGTATGACCTCAATAATTTCTCAAAACAGACCCTAATAAAATTACTGACTGTCATTCGGATTAAACGGCAATTTTGAAAATCCCAGAGCTAGAGGTGACGGATTAGAGGGGCTGTATTGTAGCAGTTTTTGGCTCAACTTAACAATAAGATCTCAATAATTTTTTTTTATTACTGTTTCAACCCATTTTACAGCCGAACTAACTCTCTGCCAATTGAAGTAATGAAATTTGACATGTTTAGTGCGGTGCTCAGGGGGGGGGGGGTAAGTGAAGTGAATTTAAATTGAGCTTAGCTGTTATTTTTTCTGTTTTCGTTTGCGATGCGAGCCCATCGTCAGCTGTGTCCTTCTACTAACGTCAGCCGAGATATCCATTATGCCGAGTATTCCTTTGGCGTCGAGTAATTACTCTAAGTACTTGTTGTTTTGTAATTAAAACAGTGAAAAAAAGAACAATTTTTGCACAATCACAAAAACACACAGCTTCTTGCACTAATTAGACATTGCACCCGCACGAAAAACCGGCACACCGCATTTTTTTGTAGTAAATAATTAGAAATATTTCGAATTTTGTATTTTGGAACTTTTTGGGAGCCCAACAACAGTTGGTGCTTAACCCCTGAACTGGGCCCTTTCTCACATACGCACCGGACAGCACGGCGACAATTTCAAAACTGAAAATAACTCTTGACACCCGCACACCTCTGCCCCCCCCCCTCACAATGAGGGGGGACCGCGTCCTCATACTCGCTCTATATACAGATTATTTTATATCAGCAGCATTCTTCTGTGTCTGTCTAGTGTACTCATCTGTACCTGGGAATCCACTCGCTCTTGCTCTCCTACTTCTCACTAACACACACTCTCTCTCTCTCTTTACTGGTTGTCAAGAATTGACGAATCTCTGTCCGAACTTCGTCATTTCTTGTAATTGCATCACTTAGATTGTAATAACCATAGTCAATATCATTATGATCATACAAATGAGATCATTGTTCATAATATCTTGCAATATAAAAATGAGCAGTATCTGAGTTTACTATTGCATCTATGTTATGTTGATAATTTTGTTTTTAACCATTCATATGCATAATTTGTAAATTAAATGAATAAAGAAAGATAATCTTATCTAATCTAATCTCTTTCGTTCAGTCTCTCTCACACCCCTCTTTCACTAGTTCTCTCTCTTTCTTGCACTCTCTCACGTTTCACTTATCATCTAGCATCATTTCAAATTCTTTAATTCCTCATTCTGCAACTTCTAGCACAACTCATTCCTCTTCTTTTTCTTCTGTTTTCTTTTACAGTTTAATAATCATTTGCAAAACATTTTTCAATATTTAATATTCTTTTATTTATCATTCAATCCATTACAATAGATAGATACACTTTCTCGCTTTGCACTCTACTCCATTGCAAAGGAGAATGCTATTCACCAGTATTGTGTGAAATATGCGTGTTTGAAAACTATAACAAATTCAAAAGTAGAAGTATTATATCAATTCAGAACATTTCAATGTCTTACTACTTAGTTCGAAGTTACTGACAATTGAACAAACTGACAAATTTACTTAAACAGAATTTATTAATTTCGAATTCCTTTAATTGCTATCAGTTTATACTGAAGACTTCCGCAATGGCGGATATTGACAACAGTATTTAATAGCTGATGGAAATCGATGAATGCTACTGTACAAAAATATCAGTCACCACCGGGAATCGAACCACGGACCTCCCAATTGCCGAGATTGTGAGATACGAGCCGATATGGCCAAGTTAAAAATGAATGCTGCTGTGCAGAAAGGTCTCCATGGTCTAGTGGTTAAGGCGCCCGACCGGCAATTGGGAGGTCCGTGGTCTTACTACTATCAGTAGTCTGAAGAAACAAATTAAATACAAGCTATATTGAAACTAAATAAAAAATAAAAAATTATATCATTTACTGAAAGAATTTTTGAGAACATACATTCCAGCTCACAAGGCACTCTTGTGGACCGCTGGACGGAGTCGAATGCAAAATGCAAAAAATGCAGATAAAAAACAAGGAAAAGGATAGATTGAATTTTAAAATATAGATTGAAAAATTAAGGGGTAGATTGTAGTTTCAAAGAACAAGCAATAATGAGGGAAAACATAGGGGAAACCTGAGTGATTGTTTGAGCTGCAACACAAATCAAAGAAAACGTGGTCATCAGAAGTTTTAAATATTTGATATCATGTACAAATAAGTCAATTAAAATATATGACTCATCGCTAGCGCACAAGCTTATGCTTATGCTAGCTTTATCTCATTCAGATAGACTTAGATAGACTTAGATCTCTTGAGTTTATTGAAAATTAGAAAGATATTAAGTTTTGTAAAATTGTTGAAAAATGAGAATAAATTAAATTGAATTGAAAAGGAGTACACAAAACATCTATAAATCTGCTTATAAGGTAATCCCTTAGCATATAAGCTTCAAACAATGACTCGGAACAACAACAAGTTCAACGTCAATCAAGAATCTACCAATAACTGTCTTCTTTTTTTTTTTTGAGGATGAAGCCCACATAGGTCTGAGACCTGTGCGTGGGTAATGAGTTGGATGATTGTGATTGATGAGTTGGACCTACAGTTTTAGGTGGGTTCCGAACCACCGGGAAGTGATTTCACAGCAGAGAATAGTGTCTTTTTTGCTGACCAATCTAATCGGTCACCGTTACAAACAGGACCTACGAGAACGCAGCTTATCTATCTGATTGAACAGATACCTGCTACGGCTCGCGCCGTTATCAATAAAATAGCTCACCCCTTGGTCTCACTCAGGCTTTTGTAATGTATAAATAATTCATTGGCAATGGGAGAAAATGGAAAATCATGCTTAAATACATGCTGAACATAGCTCATAACTAAATTCCAAAAGCAGTAGAAAATTCTACCTCAAACAGGATTCAGGAAATAGTGTTGTTAATGACAACGTCCAAGTCAAAAAATATCATGAGAAGCCATAGCAGTCATCAAGAAAATAGAATTTTGGCCTAATTTAGGGGAAGAGCACTGAAACCAAATGCAAAATAAAATCAATCGAGCAGAAAAACGATAGGTATTTTTAGAATCGAGAAAAGCAGTGAAAACTAAAAATTAAATATTGGGGGACATTCAGTGGCACACAATGGAAGTTTTGGGATCGATGAAAGCAGTGGAGATCAAATAGAGGGGGAAATTAAGGGGCGAAAACTAGTGAAAGGAAATTAAGGGACAAACGATATTTTTTTTCAATTTTACCGGTGGTTTAGCCATACGAACGCTGCCTCTGTTACTATCATCTCTAGAAAGCGCTGAGCCTGTAGTCACCTCTACTGAGAGAGCGCCCCACGATGCCATTTATCACCTACAGAGTAGATAGAATTCAAATTTTAATCAAAAAATATACTGATAACTATAAAATGAACAGTTTGAACAAAACAAACATATCTCACCGTAGGGTCCGCCCCCTTCCCTTTTTAACGATTACAGAAGCACTAGATTTTAAAATTTTAACAATTTTAAAATAAAATAATTAGATTGAAATTTGAAATATGTCATTTTATTCCTTGAGGTATCTTTCAGTTTTGAAAATCTATCAAAAGTTTTGGTTAGATCAATTGCCTCCTCTTCCTCCTCCTCCTCCTCCTTCTTTTCTTCTTCTTTATCTTCAATATTGATCTGAACTCAAACTAATCTGAACTGAACTGTTTCATTCTGAACTTACTAATCTGACAGAAACCGGAGAATTCCAACTTTGAAACCCCATATTTCACAAAATAATTGATGAAAAAAATTATTCCTCACGGCAATAGATAACGTATCAAAACCTTAGTAATAACCTTTATTCAATACAAGAAACTTCGAAAAAAGTGATGACCAAAAACCCTGCGCACAGCCAGGGATCAAGGTTACCTTAGGTTACTGAAGTAAAGTAGTAAATAATTGTTGTTGAGGAGGGGTTGGGGTTCATTGGCTAACATATCCCCCCCCCCCCACCCTTGAAAAATGTCTGGTTGTGTCTATGCATCTCTCTTGAAATACAGGCTTCTTCTGCCCTTCTATCATCATTTTTATATTGGCGATGGGGATAATGTGGTTAATATTGTGAGTTAGTGAAAAATAAGACGAAATTGTCACAACCACATTTATTAGAACTTCGAGAAACTAGTTTCGGTTGTTACACCATTATCAATCTTAATCAAACTGTTTGATTAAGATTGATAATGGTGTAACAACCGAAACTAGTTTCTCGAAGTTCTAATAAATGTGGTTGTGACAATTTCGTCTTATTTTTCATTATGGATACCTTCCACAATATCACCTTCGCCATTACTAAGAAAGATTGTGAGTTAGGTTATCAGGCCTATCAGAGGCTCCCATTCTATAAGCAAATGGGCTATTCAAGCTATTCAAATAGACTTTTATCCTTGACATTTTCCCCAACTTTACTAATTTAAACTTACTAACCATGAATGATCTGGAATCAGTGCGATAATAATACCGTTTCAAATTCAGTGACTAATTAGCAGCCTAATTATTGCAGTAAATTACTAGCAAAAGCACGAAATACAAATAGGAAAGCCAGGTGCTTATTTGTTGAGCAGTAATTACCAATTTCGCTGTTATGATAATGACCCCCCCCCCCTCCACCTACATATGGACAACGGGGATTTAGCCAGGGGATAAGGCAACCAAATCAGTGCGATTTCAGCGGATACGTGGATTGAATCCCCTCTCAAAATTCCCCCCCCCCCCTCCCAACGCCATAAATTAGGTCGTAAATAACAATAATTCACTAACTCCCCATTATTCTCACTTAAACCGAAATCAGTTCTCTCCTATACAGCGTGTTTTACATAAAGTTACCAATACTTAATCGTCTTGTACTCGCCAAAATAATGAAAAGAGTTCATAAAACTCCTCCTCCTCCTCAATTGAATTTCCAACTCCCTCTTTCTCATTCTTTGGCGTTCCTCCTCCTCCTCCTCCTCCTCCTCCTCCTCCACCTCCTCCTCCACCTCCTCCTCCTCCTCCTCCTCCTCCTCCTCCTCCTCCCCCAACTCCGTCTCCTCCCCCCTCCTCCTCCTCCATCTCCTCCTCCTCCACCTCCTCCTCCTCCACCTCCTCCTCCACCTCCTTCTCCTCCTCCACCTCCTTCTCCTCCTCTTCCTCTTCCTCCTCCACTTCCTCCACCTCCGTCTCCTCCTCCTCCCCCTCCATCTCCTCCTCCTCCCCCTCCTCCTCTTCCTCCTCCACTTCTTCCTCCTCCGCATCTTCTCCTCCTCCTCCTCCATCTCCTCCTCCTCCTTATCCTACTCCTCCTCCACCTTCTCCTCCATCTCCTCCTCTACCTCCTCCTCCTCCTCCTCCTCCATCTCCTCCTCCTCCTCCTTCATCACCTCCTCCTCCTCCTCCATCTCCTCCTCCACCTCCTCCTCCTCCTTCATCACCTCCTACTCCTCCTCCTCCTCCTCCTCTTCCTTCTCCTCCTCCACCTCCGCCTCCTCCTCCTCCACCACCTCCTCCTCTTCCAACTCCATCTCCTCCTCCTTCACCTCCTTCACCTCCTCCTCCTCCTCCTCCACCTCCTCCTCCTTTACCACCACTTCCTTTTCTTCTTTATCCTCAATATTGATCAGAACTCAAACTAATTTGAACTGAACTGTTTCATTCTGAACTTACAGTACTAATCTGACGGATCCAAGTTTCCCACTCACTCATTCACACATCGCCTCTTACTCACACTCATACTCCTCTCTCACTCTTCCTCCCTCTCACTCTTCCACCCTCTCACCCACTCATTACTTCTCTCTCGCGCTGGAACAAAGTTTTCGGTCCTGGAATTCAACTCTTGGCAAATTCCACTCAGTGATAGCGTACAAGTTTATTAATCTTGGCAGAAGTGTAGCACTACTCAGTGTATCAGCCCAATAGATTTCATTTCACTTGATACGAGTAGATCTGATTTGAATATTGAATTACTCAATCTCGTTACTAGAAGTTCGTCCTGTTGCAGAGACTCACGAGATGGCGTCTAAGCACTAAAACCGCAAACTAATTCTAGATTTCGATCAGTTTGGTGGTTATCTATTATAAGTTTATGCAATGATTGTATTATGACTGCCTTTAAACCACGAAAAATATGCTGTCGAGGCATGATCGAAGCGACGAGTGTTTTCGACATCTTATCTTAGCTCAAAGCTCAAAGGCTAACTATAGAGTGTGGCAGCTTAATTTACTCTTTTCAAAATTCAATAAAAACCATTGTATAAATTAGAAATGTTTGGTCTCTGTTCTCTGCAAATAATACATACTTTATTATGAGTTAGCCTTATTGGGTTGGGTAAGGTCTGTAACACTAGGCCTACAATGACTATAAAAACTAGTACCCAACTAACAAAGAATACAGTAATGATTTGGGGGAAAACTAGAATCAAATAACCTAAAAATGTTCTGATAATCAAATGATATTAATGTTGTGGAAGAATGAACAGTGATTTTCAGTGTTATCTGATTGTGTCAATAAGTCTTCCGGGCGAAGCATTGTTTACTTCTTCCCGTACTCTCTTCGCCTTGTGGTATTATCTGAATGTCATTAGAATGTTTGATTAGAACTTCGTAGAATGTCTTATCTGCTTATTTTAGAATTCGATAGAAGTTTATAGAAAATTGGAGAGATATCTAGTTCATATCTAGTTTTGTTCTAAATTATTCAAAAATGTATAAATAGGATAAAATCTTGTAGAAGCAGTTGAGTTGTGATTCGATCGTTAATGAAATAAGTGGCAGAAGAGACAGTTCCTGTTTACCAGTGAGCGCTTATACAGACTGTGTTAAACAAACGTCTGTTGTTATAGTGTTGATCGCAGTATATTGTGACAGATTATTATTCAGGCTTACTTGACAGTTTATACAGTGACTCGTAAGTGCTTGTAGAGTTTCAACCATTATGTATTAGACGCTTCTCCTTGAATTATTGAACAGTTATTATTTAATATTAGATCGGCCTTTTGACATTTAGTGATTGATTTTTGAACAGTAGTATAGCAAAATCTTTATTAGCTGAACATTATCGATTTATCTGCTTCCAATTACATTATTTTGTGTAAGAATAACTGAACAGTACAAGTTGTAGATAGTTTGTGATAATAAAGTACGAGTGTTAATTTAAAGTGTTGCCTGCGTTATTTTAGAGATAGAACCTGTAACATTAATATCAATTAATTGATATTGATTAATATCTCCAAAGTAAATTCAACAAAGTTAACATAGAAATAATGACATGTTCTCATAATATTAATTCTATAAATAATGATAATAATGATTACACTGTAAACTCACCGTATTATTACTGGAACTGCACTGAAGTAAATTTGATGTTAGTATTTTTTTACAAATTTAACTTAAAGATCTTATTTATGACAGTTTCTGATTCATTTCTGAATTAAGTTCTTGGCAAACAGAAGAATTTTGATTCGAAGTATCCTTTCAATCACTCCTAAGCTTGGTATCTAATACTTTATTAAAATATATACAAGTTTGTTATCAAAGCTGGGTATGTAATAACATGGCAGATATACAATTCAATTCAAACCTTACTCAAAAAAAATTATCTTGTCTTGAGCACTAGTATCCTTCAATTTAAAAAGAAATTGGACTAAGAAATAACACTTTCATGTGGACATGTTTGATGTTTATCTCCACATCAAAGTGTGTTTTCTTAGTTTAATTATCTATTTGTGAGAAAAAAATAGAACCGTATTAACGAAAATTAGAATTATTTAAATTTAAAACATATTGCGTTAATAATTTGGCGGGCCGCTTAGCGCAGTTGGTTGGGGCGTCGCAACTTCAGTTTGCTGTCGTTTCAGCGGTCGTGGGTTCGAATCCTGCTCCTCATTCACCTCATTACCCACGCACAAGTCTCGGGCTCATGTGGGCATCATCAGCAAAAAAAAAAAATGCAGTAGATATTACTGATTAACCCAGTAATAAACTCAATACTACCAAATTTTCAATGAGGTTGTTTACGAAACTTCTGGTCACATAGCAAAACGAACACTTTAGAGATTCTTTACAACTTTCTAGTAAAAACCTAGGAATATAGCACTTTTTTAATAGAAAAAATTAGCACAAGATCACTTTTCAAGGCTTGTTCAGGAGTCACGCACTGTTCACACTGTATCCGTTGCTAAGACTGATAAAGAATCAAATATCGAATTCATCAGAAAATAGAAACACAGGTGATGTGAAGCAGCGCGACTTTTCTCGAACAATAAAATGAATTAGACCTTACTATTAACGCAGTCCAATACATTTCTGTGATTCACAAAATGTCACCAAGCCTGCCTTACAAAGCCTGTGTCACCATGACGTTCTGTAAAACAGTAAAGACTTAGACATCACCTATGCTTCTATTTAAGTAGTCCAATACATTCTTATGGTTCACAAAAAGCCACCAAGACACAGTGACGTTTCTGTGTGAAACAAGAAAAACAAATCAGACTTTAACCTCGCTTCTATTTTGGGCGGTCCAATACATTCCTGTGATTCACGAAATGTCACCAAGCCTGCGTTACTATATGAATGGAGCCGTGCCTTAGCGGCGTTTAATTTCGTACTGCGGTCATTCTCAAGACAAAAAGAATGATTGGCTCTACTTGATGCGCAGCGCGGCAACTTGTGAGGCCCAAACGTTACAACAAAAACATTTACAACTCTTTTTCACTCATTCTCTCTCATTATCTTTCACCCTCTCTCACTCTCTCTCTCTCTCTCTCCTCTTTAATTAAACAAACTGTCTTTACCCTCATTCTCTCTCTAACAAACAACCACCACAAACAAAACGAACACAGTATCATTATCACAACACACATTCAGAGAGTACAGTTGTACTAGACTTTGTAATCCTTCAATACCATTGCTAAATATAACCCGCTATCTTGATTGCAAAACAAGCTGACACAACTCTTCTGCAGTAGTGTTATCAGAAGGGAAGTTTTTCCTGATTACTCCTGCAATCACGGGTTCGACTCCCGTTCAGCCTGGCATAATTTGTGTCATTATCCACGTGCAGGTCTTAGACATCAGCAAAGATAAAACTTAGCCGAACCCAGTAGCGGCGAGTCAAGTTTTTCACGGGTGGGGCTAATTTTTAAATACACCTGTGGGTCGGTCGTGACGACTATTTCAGTCAGAATATTGTCAAGACCAACCAGTATTCAAGAGGAATCCTTAGATTTTTTCAAATCATCTGTTGAACCGGTACTGTCTATTCCCAACAGACAAGTTATAAAACTTAAATATGTTGGAATGGCCAATTTGTAAAAAAATCAGGATTTATGGTATAGGCTAGTATTGTCTTTCTTCGTAAGAAAAAAGAAATGAATAAAAATACTGGCAATAATTATTCTGCAGTTTTTGAGTGATCCTGTGTCAGTGACATTTTTATTTTAACACAGTCAAGAGCAGTTTTTTTTGTAGATTACGTCTTGGAGACTCCAGTTAAGGAGTATAAGACAAGTCAGATCAACATTAGTCATATACACAAGATACCATAATTAATTACTATATCGTCAATTAGTTGAGGTGAGGCTCAATTTTGATGTGAAAGGAACTCTTGTACACTATAAAAAGCTTTATCAACTAAATATTTTTTCAACTTTCTTAGTAATGGCGAAGGTGATATTGTGGAAGGTATCCATAATGAATAATAAGACGAAATTGTCACAACCACATTTATTAAAAGTTCGATAAACTAGTTTCGGTTGTTACACCATTATCAATCTCAATCAAACTCGAACAAAGAGTTTGATTGAGATTGATAATGGTGTAACAACCGAAACTAGTTTCTCGAACTTTTAATAAATGTGGTTGTGACAATTTCGTCTTATTATTCATTAAATATTTTTTCAATTGTTTTTTAAATATTTCTATATTTTCAAGACTCTTTAAAAACTGCGGTAGCTTATTGTAGAATTTCCTACCAATATAACTAGGTTTTTGTTTGAATAAGCTACTATTGTGACTCACTAAGTGATAATCTCCTCGGCTTCTTGTATTATAATCATGTACGTCAAGATTTTGGTTAATATCATTCGTTTTTACGTATAAAGTAGCTTCATACACATATAAGCAGGGTACAGTTAGGAGACCAAGTCTGTTGAACAACGGCCTACATGAATCCAATCTATTTACTCTTTCTATACACCTAACTGCTTTCTTTTGGATCTTAAACACCCTATCAAGATTTTGTTTTGATGAATTACCCCATACCCACACAGCACAAGGACATCCACAGGATATCCCTTGGATATCAGCAATGGGATATCTGGATATCCCAGGGTCATGCAAATCATGTCCCACAATATCGGTAGGATATCCTCAGGAGATCCTGATGTCCCCTCCACACGACATCCTAGGGATGTCCCACATGGATATCCTGGGGACATCCCTTGGACCACTGAGGGATTATGTAGTCTGCAGCCACAGGACCTCCCATGGATATCCTGGGGACATCCCTCGGAATGCAAAGGGATTATGATTTTTGTAGCTACAGGACCTCCCTGAATGACCTTAATAATTTTACCTCTGAACTTCCCTCAGATAATTTTTAGAGGTCTTGTTTTCTAAAGCCCCATCAGGATGTTCCTATTTGGTGAATTCTATTTTTTCTGGAATTATTTTCAAATAAACCTCATGAGGATCTATAGATAACACTATGCACCTCCATCATATATAGTGCCTATCATCCCCTGAGAGGCCTCGACACATAAAAAATTGCTGACATGGTGTCAATTTGTACATGTTGAAGCCTCTCATAGGGGATGATAGGAATTTGTGCAGGTTTGATACTTTTAGGGCAGGTTTATGGGTCATTCGGCTTTATTTTAGTCTAGGACAAAGCAATAACTCAACCAATCAGATGTTTTAAATTTAGTTTTTTTTAATTACAAAGAGCTGATAGGTTGGATTAAAATGAAGCCCTGACTCAGAAACCTGACCTGAGTGTTGTCAGTTTAGATAAGGAGTTCATGAGACAGTTTTTTTAAATTGTAAAAATAAACTAATCATAAAGAGACAGTAATGTTTTAAATTTTGCCTGTCTACTATAACAGACAAGGTAATGTAATAGTAATAACAACATTGAGCATTATAGCAAGAGATAAATATTTGAATCTAATATTGAAATAAATTTAAAAAAATAATTTTATTAGTCTAAACAGATTATCAGTAGGTAATCAACACAATTTCACCAAAATTCATCACTCTCATCAATCATTGACATTCGCTTGTCAAGTAAGTGCATCAGGATCATAAAATCAAACAAAAAAATAGCTTTGAATTTCATAGCCTAACAAACTGTAAATTTAATAATTTAAAGTAAAGTATTTTAGCATGTTCATGAAGACAGTGTTAATACATATCTAAATACATATACAGCGCTAAATTCTTTACTTTTAAATAACTTTTTCAAGCCAAATCGAAAACAAAATTAAGTATGACTTGAAATGTTAAATGTGCTTGAAAGAGATAATAAGGTGTTTCTTTTAATTTTTTTCAATTATAAACTAGCATCATAGCTTTAAGCAGGTCAAAAAATAAAACATTCCTAGGATCACTATTCTTTTTATTCTCAAGTCTCACATTTTTCACTTATTTCTTATACTAGTTTTAACTTATTAGTTGACTTCTAGGTCTTCTTCAGCAGCGTTTCTTTTCCTGAAACAATTTTTCAAATTAACAACTCTTTTAAAACCTGCTGATATAAGTACGATTGCCAACATTCTTATAGAGCAAAATTGCAGCTGCAATGAGCTTTCAAGTTAACCAAACAACAAATATCCCCATCACAGCAAACCTAAGTAATAGGCGAATTTCCAATAAATGAATTTATTTATTTGTATTTCAATAGCATAAAATATGCTAAATGTAATAATGTAAAAAAACATAATATCAGGGTGTCCAGTGTTTTTCCTGAAAAAAATTCCTGTATATTTCCTGTTTTTTCCCCACACCATATAAGAAGAAATTCCCGCTCAATGCACTTGACAACACATTATATGCTGGCCATTATAATGCCCACAATTATCGCCCATTATCTTTACCGCAATTATCGCCCATTATAATCTTTGCTTCTGTTTGGTTGATATAAGACTGCGACTATAGACCGCTTACTATTTTCGTCCAACATTTTATTTCCATTAGAAACTGTCAGCATTACAAAAGTGAATCCTTTATGATTACTGATCTAAAAGAATATGATGTATACTTAATGAATAAGATGAATTGATTGATTTATTGATTAGCATAAACAGCCATTCAAAACTGCTCCCAATTAATGCATTAATGCCCGATATCTAATTCCCACAACTGGACGACCAATATGAAACAGCTGATTAATATCCCCCACATTACCTAATGGACAATATTGATTTGCCAATATAAAACGACTACTATTTTCGCTCTTACCTAATTTCTGCTACCAAACGGCCAATATAGATATGAAAAGACCATTAAAAATGGCCACTGTATAAGCCTTTGATCATCGTCTGATGTCAAATGCCCACTACCAATTGGCCGATAAAACGACCCCTAAAGAACGTTGCGATTATCACTGATATCTAGTTCCTGATACCGGGTGGCTGATATAAAACTATGGCTATAACAAACATCGCGATTATCACGCCCGTTAAACTACTCGTTATTTTTTTAGTATTTTCAACTACTCACTCAGGCTTCAAATTGCACTAAATACTTGACAGATACTTGAAATTTCAAAAGCTCACCCGTTTGTAGTAAATCTAAATGTAAATAAAAACTTGTTGATTGTCATGAGTTTTGTTTATTTTTAGAAACATAAATTATGCATAAGCATCACTTTTGATAGAAGAAGCATCTGAATAAAAAAATATGTGCTTACATTAAACGGTCTTTTCTCTCTTTGGCATGGCGTAGCCAATTTTTTATAACGATTATCCCTTCAGCATCTGTTGTTGAGGAATAGTGCAGCCGAACTATACCTATAACAGATAAAATATTTCATGGGTTAATTGTTTATAGAAACCCCTGTAAAACAGAAATGTCAACATGGAGATTAATGATGTTGAAGATCCATCTTGTTTCCACTAATATGTATTATAAACTTAAAAAACACTTTTAAATGGAAATTGACTCACGTTATGTGTACTGTGGGTCGTCTGATGATGCTCTAGACAAAAGAGCGAAACGGCCGTCACGCCATAACGTGAGTCTCTGTTATTCTTTGCCCAATCTTAATAAATAAGGTATCTTTGGCATTGTGATAAAATTTGCTAACTTTTTTGTCTCTTGTAAATTTTCTGTAAGTGATCGGTTTTCGTGAAATTCGCCATCAAATATTTAAAATAGCCGCCATTTTGAAAATTTTCATCAAAATTTTTATTTTTTATTTTTTAAAGTTGAGTCTTTATAACATAAATATTCATGCCAAATTTCAGATCAATACAACATTTCATTCTTGAGATAAAAATTCCCAAGTGAAAAAACAAAATGGCTGCTATAAGGATAACCGCTGAGTTTTGGAAACTTTAAATACAACATTTGTAGTCTCCTATCATCCAGGAACAATACCCTAAAATGTTCGACACTAATTCTGAAACACTGTATATATATATATATATGTGTGTGTGTGTATGTACGAAATCCACAAGACAAGGATTAATACACTTACTTTCTTGGCTGCTTTAGGTTATCTTTTTGTTAACAACAGTTGTTTTTATTCAAGAATCTCTCAACTATCAATATTTTACACAAAAATAATGAGAATAGCAAACTGACCATAACAAATCAATCATTTATGATATATTGTACCTTAATATCGAAGTCGGAAACATTGATAATTAAGAAGTGGTCAGATAACAAAGTTTAGGCTAATCTAAACATTTAATAGTCATTGGATTTGACTGTAGCTTAGGCCTGCATTATAGATTAAATTTCAAGCAAATTAATAAGGGCTAGTAAAAAATTTAAACTAACAACTGGTGTACTGTAGGCCTACAATTGAGTAAGCCTAGGTAGGCACCCGAAGCTCCATTACCAATGATAAGCCTACTGTATCATGTTCCAATCGATCTTTCATTTCTAGGCCAGGCACTGTAATTTTTCATCAGCACAGATCGTAAAAGTACAGGCCTAGTAAAAAACTAACTATAAATCATCAATACACCCTCTGTATGCTTCTTTTAAATCTATCCAAGTGTTGCCATATTTTGGAAGAATGAAAGTAAGTTAGTACACAAACTTGCTGAAGAAGAGGGGGGGGGGGATTCTATTTACACTGTAGTTTTAATTAAAACCTATGACAAATGGCATTTCAAGCAAAATAAATTAACTAACTAATAATGTAAAGTCCTAATATTGATGGAGTGTAGTGATACATGTGAAATATTTAGTGTTGGGCCTAGGCTTAGTCATAGGGCTACATGCCTACTTTGGTTAGTAAACTTACAGATCAGAAGACCCATCAATTTAGCGGTTAAAATTTAGATAGTCGTCTACTATAGTGTGTGCTTGCTTAAGCTGGGGTGGAAGATGTAATCGTAATTTCACAACAAATACTAGCTATGGATTATACTTCAATGGTACAATAGGGGAAATTCATAAAAACGGATTACGGATTATTACCAGAATGGATAGGCTAAATATCAAATGCATAAATGTAAAAGCATAGCTAAAAAATATTTAGTGCTATGGAAACAACACAATTATTATATTTTCTTACCTTTCAACGTAATACGAGCAGGAAGACAAGACAATAAGAATAACAAAATTCAGTTCGTTCAGCACAATCCAAGCAACTCAACAGCAAATAACCGAAAAAAGCCAACAAACTAGAAAATGTCGTTTCCCGTTTGTTGGACGAATGCCACTCATATTCTGTGATCTAGTGGTGGAGAATAATCGATAGTAGCCTACTATCGATAGTTACGGCTATCGGTAAAAATCGATAGTTTGCAGTGCGCAATCGATAGTTTTTGATAGTGTTTTTTATAACATTCAGTACCTATTTTGCTTAAATGTTATGATAATGTAACTTCTTCAATTCGTCGTTTTTATTTGCATGAAAAAGAAGCTGAATACATAATAAAAAAATCAGCATATAGGCCTACCATAAAATAAAATAAATCATATCTTTATAATGCAATTATTAATATATTATTAGGCTACATGCGACTCGCACAAAGGCCAAAAAGTGCTAACCCTGTGTGTGGAAGAGAGTCTGCAGTTTGGATTATATTTTCTGCCAGTTCTTACAATTTGATAAAGCTTTTTTTTGTTTATAACACGATTTATCAAGCTGTGAATATTGGTTTACTAACAGAAAATTATTGGAATACAGTATTTGCATTTTGTTGTATATAGGATAAGTGTCGATAGTAAAGGTGTTGACTATCGATAAATATTAATGGGGCTGACTATCGATTATTCTCCTCCACTACCTGATCTTAGCGCTATTAGCGGGAGCCGATGAAAACAAAGATGTTGTTCTATTTAATAGCCAGCCAGGTCACACAATATTATTATTATTATTTAATAAAACAGTATTATACAATAGAAATATAATTATAATAGAAAATCGTTAATGCCTATGCTGATGTCCTATATATTTGAAAGTATGTGAAAGTATAGATATATTTGATATCCAGCAGGATTAAGTAGGAATGTCCTAGGAATATCCACGATCTCCTGGGACAACGTGGATATCTGTGGGATATCTGTGGGATATCCATGTTGTCCTGGGATATTGAGGATGTCCATGGGATATCCATAATGTCCCGGGTTGAAGATGGGATGTGTGGGACTAAAATAGGATATCCTTGGGACATTGTGTGCTGTGTGGGTACTAAAATAGCATACCTAATATGTGACAGTAAGAGCCCATGGTAATCTGTAAAAAGTAACTTTTTGTCATTCAATCTAGCGAGCTGTCGCAGGATTCTTCACTAATCATGGTCTACATCTAAATCAATCTGGCAAAGTAATATTTTGTAATAGGCTGGCAGAGCTGATTGAAAGTCGTTTGCAATCTACTGTCAATAATTCTCCTAAACAATCATCTAACGAACCTTTTTTAGTAAAGTGGCTCAAAACCGGGAAGGGAAACTAGTTTCAGATGATAAATTCATATCTTCAATTGTATTAAAAGACGTTAATCGATCAAAAAATCAGGATAGCATTAGTGGAAGGAACTCTTGTAGCAATCTGATAGGCTCTCAAGATTCTAAGAGATTAAGTAAATCTACTTCAATATGCAAAAGCAACGATAAAGTAATAAGGGATGATAGGGAAGTACCGGTACTCACTGTGTTCCATCAGAATATTCAATACATTCGTAACAAAATAGATAGAATCGAAGTGTTTTTTAAAGAAGAGGCTCCTGATATAGCTATTTTCACAGAGCATGGTTTAAAAGAAGATGAATTGTTACAACTTAATATTCCAAACTATTCATTGAAAACGTCGTATTGCAGGACATCTCATCGAAGTAGCTATCTTCACTAAAAATGCTAAGAATATGCAAACATTTAATTTCGAATATGTAGAGAAATTTGCTGTGGAAATGGATTTAGAAGTTACTGGTTTGAGAGTAAAAATCGACAATAATTTCGAAGTAGCGGTGTTAGGTATTTACAGGTCACCAAATGGGGAATGGAACAATTTTTGTGAACTATTCAATAGGCTTTTAGAGATTACTACTACTCGTTTTACAAACGTTATTGTAGCGGGAGATTTCAATACAGACTTTGCAACACAGAATAAAATGACAGAAGATTTAAAGGATATTATATGCATGAATAACTTGGAAATAAAAGTTCATGAATATACCAGAGTCACAAGAACATCACAAACAATAATTGATAACATCCTTACTAATATAGATTACTCTAAAACAAGATTAGGCGGCTCGGAACTATCTGATCATGACTATCAAATCATAGAGGTGGGGTTGCAAGGTCATAAATCAATTAAAAAGAGTAGAGTAATGAAAGAAATTCAACAATGTGAACAGGGGAATATCGATTGTTTGAAGCAGAATCTGCTACAAGAAAACTGGAGTAGGGTTCACAATAGCAATAGTTTAAATGACAAATATGATAGTTTCATTAATATTTTAAGGTTTCATATTACTATGAGTTGTCCAGTTATAAAAGTCCCTGTAAAGAACAAATTAGACAAGATTGAAGAGTGGATAACTGATGATATCCTTGCAGGAAGAAATAGGATTAAAGATGCATATGATGAATTCAAACTATCTAGAAATATGTTAAGTGAAGATAATTACAAAGCTCTAAAGAAAAATTATACAAGAGAAGTGAAAAGAGCGAAATGTAAGAAAACAGCTGAAATTTTGAATAATAGTACGTGTGTACTTTAACACAGCAGTGTGGGATGTAATAAACAAAAATAGGCAAGTAGCTCATGTAGATGCTTATACTAGTGTCCCCAGAATAATTAACGAAAATAACAAATATATTGATGATAGTGTAGACATTTGTGATTTTTTTAACAGATATTATCAACTGGTTGCTAAGGATCTTCAAAAATCTCTTAATACAGGTATTAGTGATGCAAACATGAGGAATACTGAGGGGATTCAGAACGAATTAAAATTCCACCCAGTATGCCAAGACGAGTTGTCAAATATCATTGATAGTTTAAATAATAAAAAAACTGTAGGAATGGATGGGGTATCCAGTAAAATTCTGAAAGAATGTAAAGATCAATTGTTAGACCCTTTGATTCATCTGATCAATCATTCATTAGAACAAGGTGTTTTTCCAGATAACTTAAAAGAGGGGAAGATCTTGCCAATCTTCAAAAGTGGTGATAGAGAAAAGGTAGAAAACTATAGGCCCATTAGTATTTTAAATGTAATAAGTAAAATTTTTGAAAGAGTAGTTCTAAATAGGTTACTTCTGCACCTTCAAGAAGCTAACTTTATCTGTGATGAACAGCATGGCTTCCAGAAAGGGAGATCAACAAAGACAGCCATAGTTTCTCTAGTTGAAAAACTAATAGATATAATAGATTCAGGTGATAAAGCTACTGCAATCTTCTTAGATCTGTCAAAGGCATTTGATTGTGTTAAAATAGAACTTTATTGGAAATACTGCAAAATGTAGGTGTAAATGGGGTTGAACTGAAATGGTTTGAATCAT
The DNA here is from genome assembly GCA_948455865.1 of Conomelus anceps. NCBI lineage: Eukaryota > Metazoa > Arthropoda > Insecta > Hemiptera > Delphacidae > Conomelus > Conomelus anceps. The sequence continues at coordinate 1,180,475 of OX418217.1, read as the reverse complement.
ATCTTATTGGGAGAAAACAATGTGTAGAACTAACTACAGTAGTTGGTAATAGTATAGTAAAGAATAAATCTAATAAATTAGAGGTGCAAGCTGGAGTGCCTCAGGGGTCAATACTAGGTCCATTGCTTTTTTTGTTATATGTCAACCGTTTACCTAAAGAATTAATTAGTGGTAGAGCCCTCTTATTTGCTGATGATACATCACTCATTTTCAGCAATTCCATTCTAGATAATTTAGAAATAAGTGCCCATATAGGTGTGCAGTCCATTGTTAAATTTTTAAATCAGTTGAAATTAACTATAAATAGTAAAATATGCCAATACCTTCAATTCAAAAACAAACATAATTTAAATGAAGATAGGGCTATAAACGTATTTGTAAACGATAATCAATTAGACCAGGAAGAAAAAATTGCATTTCTAGGAGTTATGTTGGATAGACGATTGACCTGGACTCCATACATTGAGAAAATATGTAGTAAAATTTCATCTGGGGTATTTGTCCTGCGACAGCTCGTTAGATTGAATGACAAAAAGTTACTTTTTACAGCTTACCATGGGCTCTTACTGTCACATATTTGGTATGCTATCTTAGTATGGGGTAATTCATCAAAACAAAATCTTGATAGGGTGTTTAAGATCCAAAAGAAAGCGGTTAGGTGTATAGAAAGAGTAAATAGATTAGATTCATGTAGGCCGTTGTTCAAGAGACTTGGTCTCCTAACTGTACCCTGCTTATATGTGTATGAAGCTACTTTATATGTAAAAACGAATGATATTAACCAAAATCTTGATATACATGATTATAATACAAGAAGCCGAGGAGATTATCACTTGGTGAGTCACAATAGTAGCTTATTCAAACAAAAACCTAGTTATATTGGTAGGAAATTCTACAACAAGCTACCACAGTTTTTGAAGAGTCTTGAAAATATAGAAATATTTAAAAAACAATTGAAGAAATATTTAGTTGATAAAACTTTTTATAGTGTACAAGAGTTCCTTTCACATCAAAATTAAGCCTCACCTCAACTAATTGAAGTAATTATGGTATCTAGTGTATAATATTGTTGATCTGACTTGTCTTATACTCCTTAACTGGAGTCTCCAAGACGTAATCTACAAAAAAAAGGACAAATACCCAGATGAAATTTTACAAGTGTAGAGGATAGGTCAATGAACTAAACGTCAGGCTGACGAAGCTTCTTTTCAGAAGTGAAATGCATCCCTCTAACATCTCCAATAAATTCAAGTATTCAAGTAATAACAATCTCATCACTGTAGATGCGATCTTTGGCTGGATATTTAATTGCATTGGTTAAATTAGTTACTTTTCTTGTGTATTTTTATTTTCTCACTCAATTGTTTGAGATCCTTAGAGCCAGTTTTCGCCCAAAGTTCATCATTTCCCTTACTAACCAAACATAAACAATAAAAACAAAATAAAGCTAGTTGTTCAATGCTTCGAGTTAATCACAGCTTTTTATCGAACCATGAGGTACAAAATTCTCTGTTTTGCTTTGTGTATGTTACAAGCTTAAAATCTCTGGACTGATGTGGGCCTAATTCTTTAATTTGTTTTTTACCTCCAATGGCAACATCAAAAATGTTGTGCAAAGAAAACTGTCAACATGATTTAAATTCATTCCTGGATTTCTTGTTCCATGACGAACTGCGTATTTGACTGCAAGTCGTTAAATTTCACATGAAAAGTTAAATTCATTGTTTACGTTAACTTACTAATTCAAAGTAAGTAATAAATAATAAGAGTTAATTAATAATAATGCTATTAATAGTTCACTTTCCGTTATGGGTGTTGTCCAGACAACGTTTTAGCACTCTTCCGGAGGAGCGCGAACTGTGGAATGGGTCAACGTAATTACCACTGCTCAGGGCTGAGCCCAAACTTTAATTGCCTTGAGCATACGGCGCTGGAAAGTGGGAGAGCTGCCAGCTGACGTCACCCGTCTATAGAGCCAATGTTTATCAGCTCTGTATTGCCAGGGCTACTTGGAAATCAGCCCAACCGTTCCAGACCGCGGCTACTCGCAATTGGCGAGTAAATTAATACTTGCCTTACAAATTCATGTGCTGTTTTCTTATTTATTCAGTGTTTATTTTAATGAACTAATATTTATTTCTTTTGCGGAATTATCGATGGGGCTCAGCCCCACCTACCTTAATGGGGGCACCGCCTGTGGCCGAACCGCGACCATCCAACAACTTAATCAAGGATAGTGACTGTTAATGATAGGAAATGATAGAGGGGCCAAGGCCTACCGTATGGTGGCGACGTCGCTTGCCGCTGGAATGAGTGCTGCCATCTTGTCTGGAGTGTAGCAGCTCCTTATCAATAGAAATGACTTGCCAACTCGACAGTCGTCTGTCCATGTCCTGTAATCATCATCATCATCACCAACATAAGTCATCAAAAAAACCTTATACGTTAAAAAATTAAAATATTTTACTCAGTGAGAAAATTAAAATATTCTACTCAGTGACTAAAACTTTTTAATTTTCTTCTCAAATATTTAACTGCATAGTCGTGCAATTATAAATTTTTTTACTTGGTAGAGTCAAGACTAAGTTTTTTCTACCACTCAACTTCAGCAAAATACAAATATAGAAAATTCATATAGTAGGCTACTATAATTGTTAGGAAAGTGATAGCTGTGAGCCGTAGCAGTTATTTGTTATATTATATAGAGCTACAAACTTCTGAACCCCCTTTGTAAGGGTGACCGATTGGATTGGCCAGCAAAAATGACTGTGGTCTCTGCTGTAAAATTACTTTCCGGTGGTTTAGCTAATCACCATCGTCCAATTCATTACCCACGCACAGGACTCATAACTATGTGGGCTTCATTCACAAAAAAATTCGTAGAAATACAAATATTACTAGTTAAAAGTTCCTATCCTATTCAAGTGTTTCTTTTATGTTAAAATTATCATAAATCACTATTATCCTCATATTATTTTTCATTTCACAGTTTACATTTAATACAAAACATAATCAACACAAAAATACAACAATAGTGATAGAATTCAAAATGTACAACTAGTTCCCCAAGTATGAGTGGTGTCATTTTTTATGTAGTTTCTTTTAACTTTAAAATCAAGCTGATGAAATTAAATTTGAATTTGAGATAAAAGCTTTTATATCAGCATATTAACAAAGCAGCCTTATTAATCGTCTTATATTTTAATAACGGAGTTATTCTTTCTTCATCTCTATTTCTACACAACAAAATATTCGCTAACTAAAAAAGTTGAGATAAAAAATACCGTCAAACGTCTTGAAAGCCATGTAATATTCACTTACCGCCATTCAACTGAAAAATACACATAGACACAAATAATACAATAAACAAAACACAATAACTAAATTATTGACGATGAATATCGCGAAACTGACTCAGCTCAGATGAATTTCAAGAACTGGCTGTGAAATTCGACTAGAAATTCTAGTGATGCAAAAAAGAAATAGAAACTGAAGAAGAAATAAGAAAAAAGAAAAAAATCAAAGACGTATTGGAATAGAGAGCAGAGCATGCCTGTCAGAAGGAAGTGTGAAGTCAGTAGAAAGATCACAAACATCTGGACAAATAAAAGCGAATAAAAGTGAACCGAAACTGGGCCAATTCATCATTCTCAGCTATTAATACTATCCTATTGGTCCCTAGATCAATTTCCGGCTCGGTTTTGAGTTTTTAAAACAGTTGTTCCAGAGATACATCAGAAACAAACAGATATATATTATTTTTTATTATAATTTTTTTTGAGAATGAAGCACACATAGGTCTGAGACCTGTGCGTGGGTAATGAGTTGGATGATGGTGATTTATGAGTTGGACCTACAGTTTTAGGTGGGTTCCGAACCACCGGAAATTGATTCACAAACTTTCAATGGTAGCATCAGGTATTAACAATTAAATTAACAAATTCTTGTGGATTGGCCAGCATAAAATACTCTATTTTCTGCCGCAGAATCACTTCCGGGTGGCTTCGGAACCCACCTAAAACAGTTTAGGTTCAATAGTTCATCATCTAACTTATTACCCACACACAGGTATCAGATCTATATGAGCGTCATAATCCGAGAGAAATTAATTAATACAACAAAGTGGTACAAAAAAGTAAATACTACAAATAAAATAGAAAAATCATAAAACTAACAAGAGAAAATCGCACAAATTTAAAAGAATTTATTAATTTCGAATTCCTTTAACTGCTATTACTTTATACTGAAGACTTCCGCAATGGCGGATATTGACAACAGCATTGAACAGCTGATGGGAATCGATGAATGCTACTGTACAAAAATATCAGTCACCACCGGGAATCGAACCACGGACCTCTCAATTGCCGGTTGAGCGCCTTAACCACTAGACCATGGAGACCTTTCTGTACAGCAGCATTCATTTTCAACTTGGCCATATCGGCCAAGAATTATTATAATTATATTAAATATAAAAGAATTTGGAAAAGTTCATAAAGACTTATTAAAGCAGAGAGCAAAGCATGAGGAGAATAAAGGGAGCAATCTAATATCAAAACTGACACTGTATTTCTATTTAGATTATGATTTTTACTCACTTATAATGGAGGGATGCATTTCACTGGCAGGTTGATGGAGATTCTCCTTAGAAGTGAAATGCATCCCTCCAGTATAAGTGAGTAAAAATCATAATTTCAATAGAAATACAGTGTCAGTTTTACTTTTTTTTTGGAGGATGAAGCCCACAAAGGTCTGAGACCTGTGCGTGGGTAATGAGTTGGATGATTGTGATTGATGAGTTGGACCTACAGTTTTAGGTGGGTTCCGAACCACCGGGAAGTGATTTTACAGCAGAGAACAGTGTCTTTTTTGCTGACCAATCTAATCGGTCACCGTTACGAACAGGACCTACGAGAACGCAGCTTATCTCTCTGATTGAACAGATACCTGCTACGGCTCGCGGCTATCACTTCCCTAAATAAGTATTTCGTCATGTAAAACATCACTGAGAATGAGTAAGTTGAAGTGAAAAAAAAAACATTTAGAGGAGTGTAGTAGATGATGAAGGACATCGACAATTCTGATGACAGTGACAATAAATTATGAATGAAAAAATATTAAAAAACACTTTTGAGTAGAAATTGTGACTCACGTCATGGCGTGACGGCTGTTTCACTCTGATGTTAAGAGCATCGTCAGACGACCCACAGTGTACGCCATAACGTGAGTCACAATTTCCACTCAAACGTGTTTTTTAAGTTTTTATTATGATACTAGTGGAAACAAGATGGCTCAACATCAGAAAAAATATTTTTTATTTTTTATATTTTTCAATAATTAAGGTGATGATGGTGTAAATATAGAAGAACTAGGAGGCTGCCCGATTCAATTTGATCTGAGAGGAATAATTATTCTTTAACAATAATGTAGAAAGCTTCATCAACTAAATATTACTGTCACAAATTAGGTATGCTATTTTAGAATGGGGTAACTCATCAAAACAAAAGCACATTAAAAACCATTAACTTGTCTTGGTTCCATCTTACCTATTGAGTGCCAGCAGTGTATGATGATGCTCAACAACAGAGTGAAACAATTGACACACTTAGAAATGTTTTATTGAAGTGATTTATAAAATATCGAAGAAATAAGATGGCGCCCTATCAACTATCATTTACTTCCTTGATTTATTGTTCCATGACGAACTTCGTTGTTAATATTAACTTTTTAGGTGAATCATTATTTATCTGTACTGTATAGTGAGTTGTAGACTAAAGTTTAGGTGTCTATAGGCCATAGACACCATACGTGACTATAATAGATTATAGGCCTATTAAAATCAGGATTAAGCCATTTTCCTCTAACATTAACTTTTTTTTGTAGATTACGTCTTGGAGACTCCAGTTAAGGAGCATAAGACAAGTCAGATCAACAATATTATACACTAGATACCATAATCACTTCAATTAGTTGTGGTGAGGCTTAATTTTGATGTGAAAAGAACTCTTGTACACCATAAAAAGCTTTATCAACTAAATATTTTTTCAATTGTTTTTTTAAATATTTCTATATTTTCAAGTAACTAATATCATTAATCTTAATTGTGTTGTCTATGGTTATGAATCAAAATAACCTGTTATTTATAATTACATCACGCAAAAAAATCAATAACATACAAAGAATTTGATGATGAATTTCCACTGTATTAATTGGGGGTTTTCAACTCTGTAATGTAAATTTTGTTTGTATGTTGTTTATTGATTAAAAACCTCAATTATTTATATTTATTGAGAATGCAAATCTGAAAGAGCACCAGGATAATCCATGACACAAATTATAATTTAACACAAACTATCAAAAATTGTCACGGAATGAGTAATAACAACTAACAAGTATTAATAGAAGAATAGTAGTTTATGCAACGATTTTATTTTGACCCTTATTAAAGCCCGAGTTAGCTCACGAGTGCTTTAATGGCCAAATAAAATCGTTGAATACACTATTTTATCTACGACCACTAGTATACATTTAATTAAAACAATTTCATTTTACCTGTGACTGACAGAGATACCTAACCTCTCCATCTCAAATACAAGAAGTTATAGTAGATTGTTAGGTTAGCAGTTTGATCAAATCAGCTGATAGTTTCACAATATTGAATTACGATATTGATTCCATCAAAAATGCTTCTGATTGGTCCAGAACCCGTGTTATAATGTAGAACCTGTACTATAATGAGCTCTTTATACAACGAGTTTCAAAAAGCATTTCGAAAAGACAGCTGTTTTGGCATCAATTGTGAAACTGTAAAGTATACATTATGACATGGTCGTAGATAAAAAATTAATAAATACACTTAGATGTAGCTGAAATGTGAAATCACATCACTGCAATTTTAATTTAAATCTACTCTTATTTTAAATGTAACGAATTCACTAAAATATCAGTTTCCCTACTAGTAAAACTATATAAAATGAAACAGATATTCAATATACAGTACATAGGTAGAAAAGACAAAACAAAGAAAACAAAAATTTGTCATTATTAAAAAGCTGGTTTAATACCATCTTGGTAACAGTGAATTTATAAGCTAAATACATTAATCAATTATAAATGCATATGTAATTACATTTAAACTATATGAAATGTATCCTATTAAAAAATGATTTTGATGAATTATTCACATTTGTATCGGTTTGTATAATATAACATTCAATTATATGATACTGTAAAAACTTGGATCTGAAGCTAGCTTATCATTGTATCATCATATTACTACGATGTGATTATGTTTAATTATAAATCACTACGTATGTGAATTCGGGTGGTTCGGAACCCACCTAAAACTGTAGATCCAACTCATCAATCACCATCATCCAACTCATTACCCACGCACAGGTCTCAGACCTATGTGGGCTTCATCCTCAGAAAAAAAAATAATGTATAAAACTATTTTCAAGTATGCACGTTTGCAGAGGCTTCTGTTTTGAAAGGCACTCCGATTTTTATGAAGGACTTTGAGAAATAGAATTTTTTTTAGAAATAGAAATATTTTTATTGACTATAAAATACAGTCATGTACATTAGGCCTCATCCAAAACGTATTTTTAAATATAGAGTCTAAAACACAAAATTCTAAACACTTAACATACTAAATATGATATGATACATACCTACTAAATATGATATATCATACATGAAAGTTACTTTTTACAGCTTACCATGGGCTCTTACTGTCACATATTAGGTATGCTATCTTAGTATGGGGTAATTCATCAAAACAAAATCTTGATAGGGTGTTTAAGATCCAAAAGAAAGCGGTTAGGTGTATAGAAAGAGTAAATAGATTAGATTCATGTAGGCCGTTGTTCAAGAGACTTGGTCTCCTAACTGTACCCTGCTTATATGTGTATGAAGCTACTTTATATGTAAAAACGAATGATATTAACCAAAATCTTGATGTACATGATTATAATACAAGAAGCCGAGGAGATTATCACTTGGTGAGTCACAATAGTAGCTTATTCAAACAAAAACCTAGTGTTATATTGGTAGGAAATTCTACAACAAGCTACCGCAGTTTTTGAAGAGTCTTGAAAATATAGAAATATTTAAAAAACAATTGAAGAAATATTTAGTTGATAAAGCTTTTTATAGTGTACAAGAGTTTCTTTCACATCAAAACTAAGCCTCACCTCAACTAATTGAAGTAATTATGGTATCTAGTGTATAATATTGTTGATATGACTTGTCTTATACTCCTTAACTGGAGTCTCCAAGACGTAATCTACAAAAAAAAAATGATAAAATACAATAACAAGTAACATCAACTGTGAATTATACTGGGAGACAACTAAAAAATTCTTAAACTGAATATAGAGAGGTTTCCAATAGCATTGTCCTCACATTCAGTTTAAATACAGACGCTCTCTGGGTTCTAACAAGTGGCAATCTATTAAATGCTTTTAATGATAAAATGTTTGATTGACATTGCTGTTTCTTGAGTCTGACAAAATTCACATTCAGATGACATCCTTTTCTAATAAAATGGTCATGCACATCTGATTTACATTTCATATTCTTGGTTTTCTTGTTCCATAACGATCTGCATTATCAATATTAACTTATTATTGTAAAATTAACGACTTGCAGTGCATAAATATAATAAATATGTTAGTAGGAATATAAAAAATGACTGCAATTCGTTAAATTTACAATAAGTCTACTTTTTAACATGTCTAGGTACTTTTTCACTCTAAGCAAGTGGAGCAATATATTATACAAGCCGAACACTGTCATAATATCCATAGATTATTAAAATACTCCAATCAAGGAATATCGAATATTGACAGTTTACAATATTATATTGTAATGTTAATTTGTCTGTGTATCAAACACCTTCCATGTCCGGCCTTAACAGAAGACATAAAAACAACTAAATTTAATATTTTCACTCATAGAAACATTCTCAATCTAATATATTATAGGCTACAAGTCTTCTTGTATAATATATTATAACCTGGCGATTTTTGCAAACAAATCCTAGGATGTTTGGACAATTATTACTGTGGGGTTAAAAGAAAGTGAAATTGATGTTTCTTTTGTTATTACCGGACATGAAAGGTGTACGACACATGAACAAATTATCATTGTATTATTTTAATAGATTGAGAATGTTTCTATGAGTGTTTCTATGATATTTTTTGTTAATCTAGATTTAGTTGTTTTTATGTCTTCTGTTAAGGCCGGACATGAAAGGTGTACGACACATGAACAAATTATCATTGTATTATTTTAATAGATTGAGAATGTTTCTATGGGTGAAAATATTTTTTGTTAATTTAGATTTAGTTGTTTTTATGTCTTCTGTTATGACCGGACATGAAAGGTGTACGACACATGAACAAATTATCATAATGTATTATTTTAATAGATTGAGAATGTTTCTATGAGTGAAAATATTAAATTTAGTTGTTTTTATGTCTTCTGTTAAGGCCGGACATGGAAGGTGTTTGATACACAGACAAATTAACATACATAAAGACATTTATTTAAGAAATTTGCAGCCCACCTTTGGCAGTGATTTCGGGAAAAAAAGAAGAAAAATTGTCGGATGCGACGCTGCTTTTGTGTCGATTTGTTGGCTCAAGAGCAAGATTCAGCTCGACTTTGGCTACCGTACGCAATGCACTACTAGAGCCAGAAAAAGCCAGCTGACCAGGGCAGCTCCATCTCTACTTGCCGCGGATGGTTTTATTCTATATTTAGACAGTGACAAGGACCATACAGTTGAGTGTAGTCTACATTATAGACAGCTACTTACTGTTATCTGTCGACTAAACTTATAGGGAAGTGATAGCCGTGGGCCGTAGCAGGTATCTGTTCAATCAGATACAGACAAGCTGCGTTCTCCTGGGCACTATTTGTAAAGGTGACCTACTAGATTGGCCAGCAAAAAAGTTACTCTTCTCTGCTGTAAAATCACTTCCCGGTGGTTCGGAGCCCAACTAAAACTGAAGGTTCAGCTCATCAATCACCATAGATTATAGAAATATTTAAAAAAACAATTGAAAAAATATTTAGTTGATAAAGCTTTTTATAATGTACAAGAGTTCCTTTCATATCAAAATTAAGCCTCACCTCAAACTAATTGATATAGTAATTATGGTAACTAGTGTATAATATTGTTGATCTGACTTGTCTTATACTCCTTAACTGGAGTCTGCAAGACGTAATCTACAAAAAAAACCATCATCCAACTCATTACCTACGCACAAGTCTCAGACCTATGTGGGCTTCATCCAACACTGGAGAAGAAGAGATTGAAGAAGGAGGAGGTGAGAAAGGCGAATGTGGAGGAAAATGGAGAAAGAGAGGAAGAAGAGGAAAGAGAAGAAGACGGGGAAGAAAAAGAGGATTGAAAGGAGTAAAAAAAAGAGAAGAGAGAAGAGAAGAGGAAGGAGGAGGAGAAAAAAGAGGATTGAAAGAAGTAGCGAAGAGAAAAAGAGGAGGGAGAAAAATAAAAATAGATGGAGGTGAAGAAGGGGAAGAAAGAAAAAGGAGAAGAAGAAAGTGAGGTAGATGGAGGAGAATAGGCGGAGGAGGAGGAGGGGGAGGAGGAGGAGGAGGAGAAGGAGGAGAAGGAGAAGGAGGATAAGGAGAAGGAGGATAAGGAGAAGGAGGAGGAGGAGGAGGATGAGGAGAAAGAGAAGGAGGAGGAGGAGGAGGAGGAGGAGAAGGAGAATGAGAAGAAGAAGGACGAGGAGGAGGAGGAGGAGGAGGAGGAGGAGGAAGAGGAGAAAAAAGGAGGAGGAGGAGAAAAAGGGGAAGGAAAAGAAGAAGAAAAGGAAGAAGGGATCATAAAAGGAGGAGGAGGAGGACGAGGAGGGGGAGAAGGTGGAGGAGGAGGAGATGGAGAAGGAGAATGAGAAGAAGAAGGACGAGGAGGAGGAGGAGGAGGAAGAGGAGAAGGAGAAGGAGGAGGACGAGGAGGAGGAGGAGGAGGAGGAGAATAAGAAGAAGAAGAAGAAGAAGAAGAAGAAAGGGGATAAGAAAAGTCTACACTCCACTGGATAATATTTAGGCCAGTTTTACCTGTTTAAAGGTCTGCAATAGGCTCTACAGATGGGAGAAGTCTATTTTTTATTTTTAGTAAACTGCATTGGGACTATGATCTATGTCTCTATGATGATGATGATGATGATGATGATGATGATGTAGCACACCTTAGAATACTCTCAATCTCCTGGAATAATGTGTGAAAAATATAACACTCCTGTCACCACTATGTATGATTTTAGCCAATTTTACCCGCTTGTGATGCAGTAAGCTCTATTAATGAAAAAAGTATATTTTTTGACAATTGGCCTTCGACCTATTAAGAAGATTGCTTCCAATCACTTGAAATAATTTTGGGAAAAAATACATTACATCCCATGTCTCCACTACATGAAATTTCAACCAATATTACCTGTTTATAGGACTGCTGAATGCTATGAAAATGGGAAAGTCATTCATTTAATAATTCACCTTCAGACTATCATGAAGATGGTCATGGCATTGAAGTACAGTGGAACCTTGATAAATCGAATCTCAATGGGAACGGCAAAAATTCGATTTATCAAGGATTTAGATTTATTGAGGTTCGATTTATCAAGGTCCATCTTAAAATACTTAGATTCATAGAGGTTCAAAACACTTACCTTTTCAGAATCTTATCCAATAAGCATGCAACTTCGATTTACTAAGGTTCTCTTATTACTACTTCGATTTATAAAGGTCCGAAAACTGCAAAACTTCGATTAATAAAGGGTTTTCTGCCGAACCTTCGAATTATAGAGGTTAGTATTAAAGCTCAATAGATCCAAAAACTTCGATTTATCAAGGTAATATCCATTAAATCTTCGATTTATAAAGGTAAAATAACATGGTGGTAGGATAGGGGAATTGGAAAAATTCGATTTATCAAGGATTTCGATTTATTGAGGTTCGATTTATCAAGGTTCCACTGTACCTACTTTTAATTAATTAGAATAATCAGAAAAGAATGCAATACTTCTTTTGTCTGCACTTTATGAGATCTTAGCCAATTTCACATTTTTATCACAATTCAGTAGAATTAAAAAAAAAAATTAATAGAAAATTCTATTTATCAAACAATGAGAAGTAGTGTATTTGCCAACATTATTCTAGGTTTTTATGAGTATTTCAAGGCCCAGAAAATATTCTAAATATTTTTCAAGATATTTTATCTTTAAAAAATAAGCATTTTCTCATATTCAAGCACACTGCAGCCCAATAAATAGCTTTTTGTTGTAAATTTACGACTTGCAGTCCAAACTGACTAAATCAGTCAATTAGTTAATCTAAGATTGAAACTGACACTGTATTTCACTTTTATATATTGTTTTACTCACTTATATTGGAGATGCTTGAGGGATGCATTTCACTTCTGAAAAGCAGCTTCGTCAGCTTGCCTACAGGGGTCATGCTTTGTTGAGGTTAGACTGAGTGGCAATTATGTATATTTGAAAATTGCGTTTGATTTGAATTGTGTTTGGTCGTTGAGTAAGTTGGATTCTATCTTATTTATGGTGTTTGACTATTTCATATTGCTCCAGTGTATTTTAGTTTGTGGATTTTTTGGAAAGTGTGTAGAATTTCCAAGTCATTTTGGATGTTATTGTGTGAGTGTCCAGTGTTGATTAAGTGATCTGCAAATGCTGAGTCAGAGTTGGAATGTAGTGCTTTGTATCTTGTGTTGAATGACCTGCCTGTTTGTCCTATGTAGTACTTGGGGCATGTGTTGCATTTGAGTTTATATATTCCTGGTTTGTTAAATTTTTTAATTGTGCTGTTTGTTAGGTGAGTTGTTTTTAGTTAGATCTGGTGTTTCAGGTTGTTTGTTGTTCTGAATGCTGTGTTAACAGACAACCTGAAACACCAGCTCCAACATAAAACAGCTCATCTAACAAACAGCACAACTCAAAAATTCAACAAACCAGGAATAGCATGACCCTTGGCAGCAGGATGACAAAGCTTCTTTTCAGAAGTGAAATGCATCCCTCAAGCATCTCCTTCAATATAAGTGAGTAAAACTAAATATAAAAGTGAAATACAGTGTCAGTTTTAATATTAGATTGTTCATTAAAGATTTCGTTATTAGAAAACGTTAATATTAACAACGCAGATCGTTATGAAGTGATAGCCGCGAGCCGTAGCATGTATCTGTTCAATCAGATAGAGATAAGCTGAGTTCTCGTTGGTCCTGTTTGTAACGGTGACCGATAAGATTGGCCAGCAAAAAAAGACACGTTCTATGCTGTCAAATCACTTCCCAGTGGCTCGGAACGCACCCAAAACTGTAGGTCCAACTCATCAATCACCATCATCCAACTCATTATCCACGCACAGGTCTCAGACCTATGTGGGCTTCATCCTCCGAAAAAGAAGGCTTGAATCTTATGTGAAAGAAATATTGTTTTTTGCCACATTATTTAGGTAGGAAGTATAAAAAAGTTTATGGATCTCTATATACTTCTTCATATAATAGTCCCAAGTTTGTCATTTGGGCGTCGTCTAATGCATTATTGTGAAGCGATGCTGTGCTTAAAAGTGGCCTTACACACAAAGATTAGGCCTACAGAGTTGAACATTTAATTTGATCAGAGTGATGCATGCAAATAATTTAGGCCCAGGTTTTTTTTTGTGCGACCATTTCATTCTTATTAATCTGAGTCCCTATAAGCTGAAATAATAATAGGGCTCCCACATTTCCAGATTTTGAGGCCAAAAAGGAGGCTCTGGAGGATTTGGATTTAAAAAAAAATACGTAATCACCTCTTTTAGAAGGTTTCTATATAGACATCTCCTATTAAATACTCAAATTTTGACACGTGGTCAAAATAGGTCAATTTCTGAAAGTGTACCAGTCCTATTTGTAATTTTCCAACCAGCAATGTCCATTAATAGAACCAATTAGATTTAAAAACAATGATTTTAATTCAATTAATTTCCATAGAAGGGATGTTCCTACCCGCCAACGACGATCCCCCCTTCATCCACTGATTTACAACATTGTAAAATCTCCTCTTTTTTTGTAATAACCATATGGCAGCCTATGAAATAATTATGTGGGCTCAGTGCAACTTTTCGCTGACATTTTTAGTGGAAGCATTTCCATAAGCAACTTATTTATTCCTTATAAGTCACATATTTTATCACAATACTTGTTGATAAAATTCACACACTGCTAGTCCAACCTTTCTATCACACTCTGAATATTCATATCCTGATACCCTTAGTAACAGTGACTTTATATTATAGATTGTATGCCTCGCTTCTGATTGGATAATTTGGCCAATCGACAATAATTCAGAGTCAGAATTAAGTATTGGGTCCAGTCACTGAAACTGACTCTTTACAGTCAATGTAGTTTGTAGTCTGGACCATATGATATCCTATTGTATTATTTTAGGCTTTGCTGGAGGGAACGCAAAGGTTTACATATGTACTGTGTAGTCAGAGTCATGCAGTCATGTAGAAAACATATGTTTATAATATGTATATAATATCTGGCTTTTATAAATATACAATCGAATATAAATTTGCAAAAATATTATAGCAGCTTGAAGTAATCTGTCTATATAAAGTCACTGTTCCTTGGTGAAAATAAAGAGGTTCTACTTTTATACCATGAAATACTGTGCATAGGTATAAGAGATTATAATAATTATACACTCTTCTATTACAAGTATAATAATTATACACTCTTCTATTACAAGTGCGCTTGTGTATGTTGACCCATTTCCAACAGCTGTTCACGAATTTTCATGATTTCAAGATGTCAAATTATTGTTTACATCATAGCACACTACATTCCACACACATAAATGTCAAAGTACAACTACACACACAAGAAAATCACATTAATCATGACATTACTTAAATAATTTGAAAATCATTACATAAATATTAAAAATAGGTAGGTACATTATTCGGCTATACAATGCCATTTTTCAAGTCGGATGGTGTCAAAATGTTGGAAAAAAGAGGTTATGTGTTCCACAACAAATTGGGCGAGGGAGCTTATTCAAAGGTATGGCTGACCAAGACGATGTATGTGATTAATGGTGAGAAGCAAACTGTGTCTTTGGCTTGCAAGATCGTTGACACAAGATCTGCTGAACGCCGGTTTGTCACTAAGTTCCTTCCCAGGGAATTGGACATCTTGCCAAAACTCAATCATCCTTACCTTGTGCACTGCCATTGCATCTATCAAGTGAAAGCTGTGTTTTACATATTTACCAGGTGACTGCATGCACTACTTTAGCACAGAATAGATACTAAATGGAATGGAAACTTCCTGTCAAACCTATGATAAAAATTGTTCAAGAATATCTGCATGCCGCCATTTTTGAAACTAAGTCTTCCACAGTACTGTATTTCATTCTATGTACAAAAACCTCGAAATATAAAAACAAATCACTAGCCATAGAAATATAATTAATGTTAGCTGACACCTTTTTTACAAAATCCCTAAATGGCAAATTGGCGCAGAAATTCTGAGAGAGTTTCCCTTCTGTTTAGTATTTACTATGTGACATAAGGCTTACTACATGTTTAGAATCCAAAGAAATCAATAAACCAGATTCTCCATAAGTTCATTCACTAGAGTCCACAAGAAAATACTTCCAACATGGAATTGGGGAAGCAATCTTCCACCACCACAGATGCTCTGTATCATAGTCAGCAGGATTGGAGGAAGAGCGGAGAGTCGGACCTGCGCACAGTAGAATGTGCATTGTAACTTTTCTGTTGTCGTTGTGAGAAATGGAGTGAATGCTGCTATGTGGTGGGGGTGAATTGTAAGGGATAGAGCATCGGACCTCTCTCTCTGTTGTCTTGGTCTGTGTTGGAAGTATTTTTTCACAGACTTTAGGGTATCATCCATCAACTTTGTTTTATTTTCACAATTATAAAAAAGAAAATAATCACGAAGTCCTATTACGCATCTATGCTAACTGCTACTCACCAATTTATTTCTAGAAGTATTCTTTCAACATAAATAACTAATAATTAGGCAGATCAACACCAGCTCATCTGTTAGGTTCACATTTATTAATCTGCCTTTTTCAAAATCATGAACCAACAAATAATCAGGAAATTAATATTATTAGGCATCTGTGTGCAAACTACCACTCACCTATTTATTATTAGAAATTTTCGTTGAATTGAAATAACTGGTAATTAGATGGATCAGTAGCTTATCTATTAGATTCACATAAATCTTGCACCTATTAAAATCAGTACTTTCCTGTTAGACGTCACATCCACTCATTTGGAGATATCGATAATCGATATTGAACTTCAAAAGTATCGATACTCCTCTGACAACTAAATGAGAAAAATATAGGTTATAATCAACAAACAAAACTTTTAATCACAAGAAAGGCATAAAAGCGGATATGACCGATATAAGAATGTCAAATCGATCTCTATTCTCCGATTTTCATATATTCAGCAATGTAGGAATCCAAATGTTGCTTTGATTCTTTGAAGATCGATACTATTGAAGTTCGATATCGATTATCGATATCTCTAAATGAGTAGACGTGACTTCTACCAGGAAATTACCTTAAAATCACTCAATCTTTTATTTTTCGAAATGATGAACCAGTAAAAATCAGGAGATCCTATTATGCCTCTGTGCGAACTACCACTCATCTTTTTATTATTTATAGAAGTTTTCTTCAAATTCGAATACCTAATAATTAGTTATTAATAATTAAATAGATCAGTAGCTTATTTATTAGGTTTACATCAACCTTGCCTTCTTCAAAATCATAAACCAGTCCAAGTATCAGTAGCTTTTGTATTTTTCAAAATCAAGAGGGAGTACGTGATCAAAGGACGTTATTCTAATTAAATATTTTGATTGCTAAGATGTTTCAGGAATAAAAAAACTATAGTTCTATACGAAATTCCAATAAGTGCGGAAATTAGAATGATTAACAGCTCATTACCAGGTCCACTGTACTTTTACATAATTCGACTGTGAATGTTACATTACTGATCAGGGGATTCAGGCTATTATACATCTATACTAACCAATTTTCACCTAAAAATAATTATATGTTACGAAAATAGCATATAAGTATCTTTAAATTCGAATACATAATCATAATTAGTCTGATTAGGAGTTTATCTATAAGGTTGACATACATCTATGCTATTTATCTATGCATCTACTGGATGTCAACTACAACTACTCGCCTAAATACATATTATATTATTTTAAAAAAGTGATATACAAATATAATATTTTTTTAGTAATTTAATTGTAGTTTCCATTATTTCGAATAAATAATTATAAGTCCAGCCTGATCAGGAGCTCATATATTGGGTTCTCATACAACTTTGATACCAAATGTCAACTACTACTCACCTAAATTATGATAATATATCAACTTTTTATGGTAAATTTCATGACATGCAGTTAATTGGAGAAGGAACCCCGCACAGGAAAACCTTTGGGGTCTCCTATTTAGATGATAGACATATGTAGGCTATTGAGCATTTTTCCTATGAATTTGGTAATTGACAACCATAATTTACCTCGAATTTTCCATAAAAAGTTAATATTAACAATGCAGATTGTTATGGAACAAGAAAACCAAGAATAAACATAATATTTTTTGTAATAAAATAAAGTTCTCCTTAAACTCGAATAAATAACCATAATTAATCACTTCCATTAAGTGCTTTAGGTTCACATGGATCTCGCCTTTTGAAAAATCATGGATTTTTAAAACATTGCCTTTTTAAAATAATCAGCGAATCCTCTTATGCATCCTTCTGCTATTCGCCTGATTGTAACATATTCAATGATGAAATAGATGATATGATGATACTAATGATAGATGATATGATGATATAAAATATATGAAATAGATGATACTGTAGTCATGTTTTAAATTCTATTGGAGAATCTATTAGACTGCTCAAGAGCTGACCCATCAGAATCAGGTAACCACTTATCAATTTTGCATTCCTCTAAATCATGAGGGAGCACATAATCAGAAGATGTTATTATAGTTGGATATTGTGATTGCTAGGATGTTACAGGAATAAAAACATTTATAGTTCTGTACAAAAAACAAATAAATCAGTCAATTGAAATGATCAACAGCTCAACTACCAGATGCACTGTGACACACACAGACATAGCAGTACTTTCACATATTGACATTGAATATGCGCATAAATACTTTTTTTCATGATGTTGAAGATCCATCTTGTTTCCACTAATATGTAATATAAACTGAATAAAACAACTTTTGAATGGAAATTAACTCACGTTATGGCGTGACGGCCGTTTCGCTCTGTTGTCTAGAGCATCGTCAGACGACCCACAGTACACTGACTTAAGGTATGAGTTTGAGAGTTATGTATGTTGGAATGGTGATGGGGTGGGGGGATGATCACCATTCTAAAGTCCATTTATTGGCTTTTTAATTTCCATTCAAAAGTTGTTTTATTAAGTTTATATTACTTTTTTTCAAATCGTGAATGAATGAAGGATAATAATAATAATAAATATATTATTTATAATAATAAGTAACAATTTTGCCTTTGATAATATCAGCTACAGGTGTAATACCAAAAGAGCTGCCTGAGAGGATGAAAAAGTTTAGACTGCCTGTGCGGGTGCAAAATTTAATGGAGAAAGCTGTCATATTGTGCATAACATCAATAGTAAGGAGCTTCCTAAATATTCCAAAATAGAAAGGGTGTTATTTTGCCAATGCCACCTTCTTACCCAGTAAAATGGAGATATATGTCATTCAAAAATAATAATAAGCCTATGGCTTTTATTGGTGAGGATACCCTCACGGATAGTTCTACCACGCCGCTTGAGCCATGTTATGAGGAACATGGTAGGCCTACCATTTTTTATTTGTAGATTACGTCTTGGAGACTCCAGTTAAGGAGTATAAGACAAGTCAGATCAACAATATTATACACTAGATACCATAATTACTTCAATTAGTTGAGGTGAGGCTAAATTTTGATGTGAAAGGAACTCTTGTACACTATAAAAAGCTTTATCAACTAAATATTTCTTCAATTGTTTTTTAAATATTTCTATATTTTCAAGACTCTTCAAAAACTGCGGTAGCTTGTTGTAGAATTTCCTACCATTTTTAGGTGGGTTCCGAGCCACCGGGTAAGTGATAAAGGATCATAGGAGCATATTATACATGTTTGTCTATACTTCTCAACGGAATATAGTGTGACAGTGATGAAATTGATAGGAATTTTCGTTTTAAAATTCAAATAAAACAGTAAATAAACTTATCAAGATCGCATTCTCCATGTTCAAACTAATCTTACCTTTCTCAAACTCATGAACCAGTAAAAATTCAGATTACTATGTCATAAAATAATATGTGCTAGCTCCATATCTTTGTAATAAGATGTTCCAGTTATAAAAAGAATGATAGTTGCAATAGATCAGTGATTATGCTCATGAAGAATGAGAATCAGTGAAAAGTTGACTAAAATTGATCAATCTCTTTTACAGTATGTAGATCTTCTAGTCCAACAGGATCACAAGTTGGTTAGTTCTATGAAGTTATTCTATTAAATTATGCAATTATTCTATGTAATTTTAATGGGTTGATTTTATGTAAGCATGGATATCTCTTGCAAAAATATGAATTGATTTAAAAAACTGACATAAATGCTTAAATGCCAACTCCTAGATCAGACAAGACAGGCAATTGTGAACTTGAGTTCAAATTTATTAAGTTCAAGAAAGATTTACAACTATTTTCAAATGAATTATTAGTATAATTAACAGTTATTGTGGGGCAAAATATCTTGTAGTAAAAAACAACTATGAAATGAATATTAGTAGGGTATGTTTTGAGTTATAATATGATTAAAAGGCAAAATGCCTTACAAAAATTTTGTTTCTACGATATCCTTCTGTCAATTAATTATGAATAATAGTGAAATGTATAATAATTCAAAAATTGACAGATATAATCAATTTTTTTCTATCCCATTTTTTCTAAAAATAAACTTCAGTCAAAAAAATTTTTCTTGTTCCATATCGATCTGCGTTGTTAATATTAACTTTTTGATGAAAATTTAACGACTTGCAGTCAGTTTTATATTGTGAATATATTGTAATAAATCAAGGCCTTGAAGATGAGATTCAATACCTCGAAAACGTTCGGCCGAATGTGAGTAAATTTATCATATATTCACAATATGAAACTGACTGCAAGTCGTTAAATTTACAACAAAAAGTTAAAAATATTACAATTTATTTGTGTTATATTTAATTTGGAATACAGAGTCAACAGCGACAACATTGTTTATCAGTTTTCAGCTAGATCTACACATGTAAGGGATCTACCATATCAAGTCTTAGTTGATAACAAGCAGGGAAATGTAAGTTAATAAATAATAGTTATAATAATTATTATATTATTAATATTAATTTTTAATGCTGATTAGTTATAAATTTCATCCACTCCTTTTGGTTAATACAAAGTTTAAAAAATAATTGTGAGTTCCAAGTAGCAAATTCACAGATGAACTAATTTTATCTCAGTTTATAATGTAATGATAAATTTAACGATTTGTTTATAATGTAATGATAAATTTAACAATTTGTTTATAATGTAATGATAAATTTAATGATTTACAGTCAGTTTCAATTGAGAATAAATGAAATATTTACTCATGTAGGCTGAAGCGTTTTCGAATCGTGATGATTCATTTTCAACAGCCTCATTTCAATGAATCATGACGATTTTCTAAAAATGTTCAGCTATTATTAACTTTTCAAGTGAATTAAACGACTTGCAGTCAAATTTTATTAAAAATAAGAAGTATTTCACTTACTTTTGAAGGCCAAACGTTTTCGAGTTGTTGAAACCCATCTTCAAGGCATCCTAGATATCGATGTTGGTTTGTTGGTTAGAAGAGCTGTGGTTTCTGTATAATGTGGTCAAAAAGTTTGTGTGATTTAAAATTTAACTGTTCGTTGAGGATGTTTTGTTTATTGTGTGTGGTGTGTTTGTAAATTTCAAATTGTTCCAAGGTGTTGAGTTCGTGTCCTTTAGATTTTATATATAGAATGTAGAATATATAGAATGTTGGTAGTGATGTCAGTAAAAGTGTGTCCAGTTTGAATGATGTGGTCTGCAAAAGTCGATTCTTTTTTTGTATGTAAAGCTTGTAAATGTTCCTTGTAGCGTTGTTTGATGCTACAAACACAAACACAACCACAAACCTGACATACCTATAAGACCAATTGTAAACTACCAAGACGCCCCAGCATACAAACTAGCAAAACACATGGACCAAATGCTCAGAAAACTAATTAACATTAACAACAACACATACATAAAAAACAGTAGCGACCTCATCTCAAAAATAAAAGACACCCACATTCCTCACAACTCCACTCTTGCATCTTTTGATATAACAAATTTATACACCAACATACCTATCAATGAAACAATAGAAATAATAAAAAACATGCTTATTCACAACAACACAGCTACTGAACAGATAAATGAAATAATAGACATCCTACAAATCATCACTCAACAAAATTACTTCACATTCAACAACAAATTTTACTCACAACCTGATGGATTGCCAATGGGCTCACCAATATCCAGCATATTTGCTGAGATCTATCTCCAACACTGCGAAAACACCCACATACTCTTCAACAACAGATTCTCACAGAACATAATATACTGGCATAGATATGTAGATGACATTCTACTACTATACAGAGGGAACAAAAGACAATGTGAACAGCTCCGATCACACATAAACAAAATACACAAAAACATTCAATACACAGCAGAATATGAACACAACAAATCAATAAATTTCCTAGACCTCTCAATTACAAAGAACAAAAACCAAAAACACAGCTTCAACATTTACAGAAAACCGACAATGACAGATACCCTAATACACAGCACCTCCAATCATCCAACACAACACAAACACTCAGCATTAAGATCTATGCTACACAGACTGAACAACACACCACTATCCACTGAAAATTACAACACTGAACTAAACACAATAAAATACCTAGCACAAGAAAACGGCTACAAACACGACCTAATTGACAAACTCAACCATAAAATAACAAACAAAAAACAAAACACCAACAACACAAACAAAAAATACATCACAATGACAAACATTAATCCACAATCAAACAGACTTGCCAAAATCTTCAAAAAAGCTGGCCACACCATCGCATTCAGAACAAAAAAACAAAATAAAAAATGCACTTGCACCAAGAACCACAATGAACATGAACAAATACGATCTCCCAGGGATCTACAAACTGAACTGCTCTGACTGTAACAAATTTTACATAGGACAAACAGGCCGTGCATTCAAACAACGCTACAAGGAACATTTACAAGCTTCACATACAAAAAAGAATCGACTTTTGCAGACCACATCATTCAAACTGGACAGACTTTTACTGACATCACTACCAACTTACACATTCTATATATAAAATCTAAAGGACACGAACTCAACACCTTGGAACAATTTGAAATTTACAAACACACCACACACAATAAACAAAACATCCTCAACGAACAGTTAAATTTTAAATCACACAAACTTTTTGACCACATTATACAGAAACCACAGCTCTTCTAACCAACAAACCAACATCGATATCTAGGATGCCTTGAAGATGGGTTTCAACAACTCGAAAACGTTTGGCCTTCAAAAGTAAGTGAAATAATTCTTATTTTTAATAAAATTTGACTGCAAGTCGTTTAATTCACTTGAAAAGTTAATATTAACAACGCAGTTCGTCATGGAACAAGAAATCCAGGAATTTAGTTCAGCTATTGGTTTTATTTAGTTTGTTATCTCACTACTACAGCAATAATTGTCCTAATCATATTATATTCAAATTAATTTTTGTAAAGATCAGTCTTCAAGTATTCCTTCTCCGTCTATACTTGAAATTATTTCGATTTAATCATCTATCTTTATATAGTTAAAGTTTGAGTACCGCATTTATTTTTGTGTTATGGAAGTAAATGAGATAAGTTGATAGCATGCAACATATATGTTGTCTTGAATTCATAATGTACAAGTGAAGAAACTTTAACGTATATGTGACAGTTAATAATAGAGATAAAAAATAATCTAATATCAAAAGTGACACTGTATTTCAATTTAATATATTATTACAAATGCAATACAAGCAGTCGTTTACGCACTTGTTTTAAGTACATTGTTTCCATCCATAGATGAACGTGACTTGTAATCTGAACCTTCATTCTCTTGCTTTTCACATGTCTTCGACATTCTTATTCTTCAAATCTGCATCTCTCTCACTCATTTGAGAACATTCAAAGCTTCTCTCCGTTTCTACATACTCCCTGGTTGTTCTACTATATTCGACGACCTTCCATGGAATTCTCAAAGCTTCTAGTGGCCTCCAGTACTTTGTTTACCTCGAACGACGACTATATAAGAAGTCCACACGAATCAGTTAGTTCAGTCTTACAAACTCGCATGACAGATTGTGTAAAAGTTCTCGTGCCATTGGAGTAAACAGTGCTCGATTCCAGTGTAACATGCAGAGACAAGTGTTTACTATTTGTGCAGCCTGCTAACAGTTCAAAGACCTTGTGTCAAGTGATAATATTTGGGACTGTCAAATAACGTTGGAATGTATTTTGTAACAGTTTAGTTGTTCTTTTTATAATTTCTTTCTACATTATTGTACAGTTTATTGGACTCTTGTTTCGTTTCTTATTGATCGGCCTGTAATTAATTATCCATAAATTCTTGTAAATAATTACTGAAAATAAGTATTAGCTTGTCATTTGTTGATCTGTTTTTTCTTTATTAATATTGAACTTGCAATTTGTGTGTATAAATGGACTAATTTGTGAAAATAAAGTGCAAGTGTGAACTTTAGTGTTGTCAGCCTTATTTTAGCCATTAGAACCTGTAACAATATTGTTTTTACTCACTTATATTGGAGATGCTAGAGGGATGCATTTCCCTTCTGAAAAGGCAATATATTAAATTGAAATACAGTGTCAGTTTTGATATTAGATTGTTCATTAAGTATTTCGTCATTGAAAACATCACAGATAAAAAATATCTATCAGTATAGTGATCTATAAATTGTTTCATTTAAACAGGTATCTGTTCAATCAGAGAGATAAGCTGCGTTCTCGTAGGTCCTGTTCGTAACGGTGACCGATTAGATTGGCCAGCAATAAAGACACTGTTCTCTGCTGTAAAATCACTTCCCGGTGGTTCGGAACCCACCTAAAACTGTAGGTCCAACTCATCAATCACCATCATCCAACTCATTACCCACGCACAGGTCTCAGACCTATGTGGGCTTCATCCTAAAAAAAAAAAAATTGTCAATTTCAGAACTGCAACTTTTTTGGAATTTTTAGTACCATTCTGAGCATTAACTTCTAGTTCTCTAAGGCCGAATTCCGTATGGTATTATATAAATTCATTTATTTTGGAGTAACCGACGTATTCTGTAAGTTTTTGCATGAATAATAACTTATTGTTAATTTTTCCTGATAGCATTTATGTATTTTATTATGCAATGAAGCAGAGTTGACTTTTTTTGGACATACCGTACGGTATTAGATTCAGATTCAGATGACTTTATTTGTGTAAATTTACAATGTATATGAATGAATGATAGAAGTATTATTAATATTAGCAACTCTCAGATCCCCTAGTTGAAGTTAAGTACAGTTGCTTTTGAAAAGTAAATATAATGGTTGAATAGTCTGAGTAGAAAAGATTATAAATACAACTATATTAACTATTTTAAGGTAAATTACAAATTATGGATGCGATTGTTTAAAAAATAAAAAACAACAAAAATAGAGCCTGGATCTGAGAGATGAATTACACAAAGAGGCGAAGTCTTGGCCATTGAGGCCATTCTTACACTTAACCTTTTACCTCATCATGTCCTACTAGTTTACATTGATATTATAAAGACTAGTTTAGACTAGTTTACATTGGTATTATAAAGACTAACGTAGCGTTCCTTTCGTTTCTGACTTGAGTAATAAAATGAACACTTTTTTGTTTTTCTTTTGAAATCTGTAATGATGAAATACTTGTTAAACAATCTAATACCAAAACTGTAACTGTATTATTCCTATTTGAATTATGATTTTACTCACGTAAAGCTCACTTAAATTGGATGCTCAATCTAAATAAAAATATGGTGACAGTTTTGATATTATATTTTTCTTTTGGGTTTATAAAATTGAAATTTAAAATGTTTTGTCTAATTTATTATTTTTATTTCTACTTTATACAATTTTCTGTATGAGATCTCGTTTCTGATTTATATTCCAGTGTTTCAATTTTTCCATTGGTTTTAATCTGTCAATTAATATCGATGTAAATTAATATTTACTTCATTCAACAACAGATCTTAAATTTATGATTGTAACACACGCTTTTCAAGCCTCAGAGAACAGAGAACGTCCTGAAACGCGTGCATTGCCGTACTACTAAAAAATATAAACTTTGTTGTTGAAGCAAGTTTATATTCATCGATTCCGCTGTAATTGACTTTTTTTCTTAGGTATTACAATTGTAAATTGTATCTTGTAAAGGAGGCATCTAAGGAACTCTTTCTGTTGTCTCAATTAATGAACTACGGGAAGTGATAGCCGTGAGCCGTAGCAGGTATCTGTTCAATCAGATTAGATAAGCAACACTCTCCTGGCCGCTATCTGTAAGGGAGTTTGATTGAATTTGCCAGCAATAAAGACTCTCTTCTCTGCTGTAAAATCACTTCCTGGTGGTTTGGAACCCACCTAAAATTGTAGGTCCACCATGTTTCCAGTAACATGGCTCAAGCATCGAGGTGGAACTACCTGTAAGGGTCTCCCCACCAATGATAGCCATAAACACATAATTTAATAATTATTGTACTGTCAAGGATCCGACTTATTAAAATCGTGCTGCTGTCCGTCCGTCCGTCTGTGCTCTAGCGCATGATAGGAATATTCGTGCTAGAATCTTGAAACTAGGTATATAGCTTCCTCTTAGTCCAAGTGAGATCGCTATTAATTTTGGAGTTTGATGGTAAAATATATAAATAATTATGATGTGAAACAGATTTCTACTATAGGCTACAGGTTAGTTTTGGATAGTGAAAATCAAAACATTGGACAGCTGGCGCTGTTTACATTTGAAAATTAAAACATTGAGCATTATAAAGGCTGATGCTTAACCCAATTTATTAATTGTCCACCCTATTTGTACAGTGCAAGCATTGACATTCCCATTTTTGATTGTGTTTAAATCTTTTCTCAAATTACTTTGAATAATCAAGTTGAAAAAACAGAGAGAAAATATTGTGGTTGATATATTATGAGATCTGTTGAGCAAGGTAGAGGAGAAACAAAACTCTTTTTCAGGGACTGCCGATGTGCATTTTTTGTAATTAGGAAACATAATATTATGAAATAAAAGCAGTTAAATGCTGCATATGCCTATCAGCAAAACTATTGATAATAATTATTATATTTTATGTAAACTAGTTGGGTCCTTGGATACTCCACTGTATTAGTTTATTTATTCATAGCTTCTGCTTTCAATTACTCTGTTCACAGCTACTGTATTCTAATAAGATGATATATTTCAACAGTTTTGCAGAGAAAGGCGACCTTCTGGACTACATACTACAGCACGGACATCTGGAGGAGCCCCACGCACGCCTATGGGCGTGCCAGCTGGCTCTGGGTGTACAGTTTTTGCACAAACTGGACATAGCGCACAGAGACATAAAGTGTGAGAACATCCTTATTACATCTAACAACAACTTAAAGTTGGCTGACTTTGGTTTTGCTCGATTTCTGAGCGACTCATCTGGCCAATATCGCTACAGTAGAACGTTCTGTGGATCGTTGGCCTATGCTGCTCCAGAGGTGCTCAAAGCTGACAAATATGATGGCAAGTGCAGTGATATCTGGTCTTATGGAATTGTCGTTTTTATCATGCTCAACCAAGTAATGCCATTCAGAGAGCTGAGTGTAGATGCCATGTACAAGAAACAAACAACCAGACAATGGAAATTCAGATCTATAATAGCCAATAACATCTCCACAGAAGTCATTCAATTTGTCAACAAGCTGTTGGATCCTGACCCTGAACAGCGTCACACCATTGATGATGCAATCAAGGATCAATGGTTCATCCCATTAATGCCCTTTATCACAGACAAAATAACTAGAACTGAAAAGTTTGCTGAGAAAAATAAACAAAACCTTCTCCCTGACAGTGTCAGACTGGACCTGCCCACCTGGGATCGCAAACACAAGGATATTGTACGACTAACTGATCTGTCCTTTGAAGAGGAGCCAAGTGAAACAATGATGAATGTCCTAAATAAACAGCCTTCTGGAAAGGATCAGGAAGATTCGTCTCAAAGTTCTGCCAATACAGAAAACCAATCGGTAGGAAGTTATTCAAAAGATTCGTCTGGGGTTGAAGATTTACCAGAGAGAACAGAAACTATTCAGCAACAATTAGCATTGAAAGATACTGGAAAAGGAAACAGCAGAAGTATTGAAGACAGTAACTAGTGTTCCTGAACTGCAATAGTAACAAAGCTGAATCTGCACTTGAAACTGCTAGTCAATGAGTGGAACTCTTCAGGTTTGTGAAGTCCCTCCAGAAAACTTCAGGTGTGTGGAGTCCCTCCAGAAAACTCTTCAGATATGTGGAGTCCCTCCAGGAAACTCTTCAGGTTTCTGGGGACCCCAGAGAAAAATAATAAATCTGCTTTCTCAAACAAATGACCCTTTTCTTGTTTAGGGGCCTGGTGCTCCAGCCAGGGTAACCCAGCTGCTCCAGACTATCTACAGACCTGCAACTCTTGAAACTGAAATTAAAATGAAGCTGATAATTGAAAGGAACTACAGTTTGTTGCAATTTCAAAAGTGCTAGGTATAGATTGCTGCACTTGAAGTTACTAGTAATTTTTTGAAGAAACTGCTTATTGATAGAAACGACGACTTGTTGTTCTTGGAAGGGCTAGTTGATAGGAACTACACCTTTTTGCAATAAACTTGCAACTTTTGTTGCAATTGAAACTTATGTAGAAAGAGATGAGGGGTGAGCGGTCATGTGATGTTTATACAATCATGTTATCAAGTATCACAAATAATTTTCTAGTTGACAGGAACTATTAATGAGTCATTTCCAATCAGTAAGGGTATATTTGACGGAGAAAATGAAGGATACATATGGACATAAGCATAGTATATTGAATAAATCACATCATAGTATTCAATAAAACATGAAAATGTACTGGGTGGATACCGGTAATAATAAAGCGGTCTTGATTGATACAATAAAACAAAAGTGCCTTTTTAATGCCTTTTCATGACCTTAATTATCTAAGTGATAAGATCATGTATCATTAATATTGTCTAAGTGATCTATTCAATAAGACTGTCAAATTACATAATCGATCAATCATAATAATGATAGGAAGTAGTGAAGGCTTTATTGGCCTTTGCCAATAAATTAGGGTTTGTATGCTTTGGTGAGAAATAGAGGGAAGTATTGAAACATCAATATTTATTCAACACAACATAACCATGGAAATGTTATGTATTGTAAGCTATCATTGATACAGTTCTAATAACTCACATTTTTTATAGATAGATAGATAACGAATTTATTGTGATCATTTGAATTATTGCACATTACAAAAGATATCATAAATTTCAAATAAAACAAGAAACAAGGCAATACAAAAATTCATTCAATTGTAAATTCAAAACTTAATCAAAAATTCAATTGGCATGGCTCATGCCGTCAGCCAGAGTTGGTAGTTTATCTATTCTGTATTACATCACAACAATATTTCTGATAAGATTGTCTCTCCAATTTATCATCTTCTAAAATTATTATTTCGAACAATAGCTTATCTTAATTGTATTTCTATGCCTAACCCCTTTGATTTATCAGCTGTCAATAAATAACTCTATTATTCTACCCTAGCGTTAACATGTGATCATTTTCAAAGACAGCAAGACTTATAAACACCATCTAATCAATAAATAAACAACTATATCAGTATTAATACTTTTCAAGGCCTTGAAGATGGGTTTCAACAACTCGGAAACGTTTGGCCTACAAAGTAAGTGAAATACTACTTATTTTTAATAAAATTTGACTGCAAGTCGTTTAATTCACTTGAAAAGTTAATGTCAACAACGCAGTTCGTCATGGAACAAGAAATCCAGGAACTATATCAGTTTAACAATTAGTATTATCTCTACGGTTGAGAATCTCGGCACAAAAAATGCATACACATGGAAGGAAGTAATACGAGCAATCAGTAAATAAATATACAGGGAAGTGATAGCCGCGAGCCGTAGCAGGTATCTGTTCAATCAGAGAGATAAGCTGCGTTCTCGTAGGTCCTGTTCGTAACGGTGACCGATTAGATTGGCCAGCAAAAAAGACACTGTTCTCTGCTGTAAAATCACTTCCCGGTGGTTCGGAACCCACCTAAAACTGTAGGTCCAACTCATCAATTACCATCATCCAACTCATTACCCACGCACAGGTCTCAGACCTATGAGGGCTTCATCCTCAAAAAAAAAAAAAATATATATATATATACAGTGTACAAAAACTCCAAATGTTTGAAATGTTGAAGAAGGAAGACTAATCGTAAATAAATTGAAAGTGATTTGAGCATTACTATAATGGTTCGAGGATACATTACTATATAGGCCTACGATATACAAGATACTAGATTATTACACTGGATATATTACTATTTGGGACATTTTTTATATATTTGTTAGTGCCATATTGTTAACACAATGCACTGTTGTATAGCCTACTCAGTGGCTTAGCAAGAACCTTTGGCATGTATTACTACCCGGGGCGGTATTTTAACTTGTCAACCAACCTCCCCACCCCCAACCCATTCACACAAATAGTTAACCACCTTATTCATAGCTGATTCTTATTTTGTTTCACTCATTGTAGAATTATAAATTTTTTATGTAGATATTGGAAATTTGGAGCTCCGGGAGGCGTTACTACGGATTTTTTTTTATTTTTAGGTCTTTTGAAAGCAATTTTAAGTTATTTTGTAGGTGTTTATCTTGATATTGGGCTCCACACAATTAATAAGCTTAGGCCTGCATATCATCTACCTTCACAGTAGGCCAATAACTCATAATATATATTGGAGTGTCTTTTCACAACTTTCACGAAATCTTGTTTAATTTTTTTTTTTATAGATTACGTCTTGGAGACTCCAGTTAAGGAGTATAAGACAAGTCATATTAACAATATTATACACTAGATACCATAATTACTTCAATTAGTTGAGGTGAGGCTTAATTTTGATGTGAAAGGAACTCTTGTACACTATAAAAAGCTTTCTCAACTAAATATTTCTTCAATTGTTTTTTAAATATTTATATATTTTCAAGACTCTTCAAAAACTGCGGTAGCTTGTTGTAGAATTTCCTACCAATATAGCTAGGTTTTTGTTCGAATTAGCTACTATTGTGACTCACCAAGTGATAATCTTCTCGGCTTCTTGTATTATAATCATGTACATCAAGATTTTGGTTAATATCATTCGTTTTTACATATAAAGTAGCTTCATACACATATAAGCAGGGTACAGTTAGGAGACCAAGTCTCTTGAACAACGGCCTACATGAATCTAATCTATTTACTCTTTCTATACACCTAACCGCTTTCTTTTGGATCTTAAGCACCCTATCAAGATTTTGTTTTGATGAATGAGGGGTCCACCCCTAGAAAAATTGAAAATTCTTCCTCTAATATATCATTTTAAGCGTTTCTAAGCATGAATCCCCCCACAGTATTATTATAACTCATATATATATCTCTGTATTAGCTGAACCAAAAAGTATTAGCTCTCATCCAAAAAACCATAATCAAACAAAAATCTGTAATTCGGTATTTCAACCTACATTATGAACCAAATTCTATTAAGTGTCACCTGACGCTCCTGCTCATGCATCAACAAATTCACTGATTATCTGAGGGTGAATGGCAGGCAGTGGCAGTAGTAGAACAACAAATTTATTCAAATAATTGAAATAAATTTAGCTGATAGGTAACCTCTGCGTCACACATTTCGACACTCACTTCTACTGCACCATCACCACTATGACTAAATTTCTCCCTCTACTCAATCGCACTCAACTTAGACATCTGTCATGTCACCCCAAACTAGAATTTTTTTCTCTGCTATTTATTAAAAAAAATTATCTATTGAAAAATATATTTAAAATTTTGTGAAAAGCAGTTTTGGGCAATAGCCTGTTGTATTCACATTGATTGTGTGTTAGCGAAATGAATAAATAAATATTCAATTATTGTTGTGGTTATCCATTTTTCGTGAACTGCAGTAGAACTATTCATATGTATTATCTTAATACATATGTATTAAGATACATATTACTATATGTATTATAGATAATACATATGAAATATTCAATACCTTTTAGAGCCTTATTGGATCTGCTTTTTGGCAATTCCTTTGGGCCGTTGCTCTACGCCACTGTGTATACTGTGCCTATTGATTTTAGAAATGCAAAAAATTCTCAAGTTTAACCTTATTCGAAATGTTTGATCTACCTTATTGTTTTAGTAGCTTTATAATTATTGTGAATTATAATAGTATTAAAATTTCAGGAAAGATATAATTGAACATAGAGAATCAGAACCACACTGCTGAATAAAACATGAAAAGGGAATTGCAACAACAAAACAATTACCAATAATTATTTGAAAAACAAGTATCCACAATGAATTATTTTAAATAGAAATATTTTTTAAACTGGAGCCACTTTACTTATGAAAATATATAATTAAGTTTAAATGTGTGCAGGATACGGTATTATATTTCATTCGATAATGATAAGAACTGTTGATAATTATGTTATTTAATGCAGCGAATTGTTTTAGTCCTGAATGAAGTTATTTATAATATCAATTTATAATATTCGAATATGTGTAGGACTTGGAATATCTTTTCACACCCATATATCCACCAGGGGCGAACACATGAAGGGGATGTATGATGTATTCACCACCACCAATTCTTATCCAACTATAAAAAAAGCTAAATATTGTATATTTTATGGAAATGATGACCTTCTTTCCTGGTGATGTCCCCCAAAATATTTTCTCAGCGGAGCTGACAAATTACCTCTCAACTGTAATAATAATAATAATTATTATTATTAGGCTATTATTATTATTATTTCTCTGGTTGTACGTACAGCACTACCAGAGGAGTTTATTCACAATAAAAAAAATTAAAAAATCAACATTTCAGAAAATACTGCATGTACCAAATCTTAAATCTAATAAAACGTATTGCAGTTCTGAATTTTGTGGCTCCCACTATATAAATATGTGTCAGGATGCCACTATTTCGTCTATTTCTTTATAAAGGTATTGGAACATGCGAAAAATTATTACGTTAGTTTTACAAAATTGCATGTTAATAATTGAATATTAAATTGAGAAGAAACGTTAGAAAAGCAAAAACATTCACTAATTTACAAGAATACTAATTAGCCTATATATAGCAATAATAATATTTATTGACTACATGCTACTAGAAGTTGAATATACTGTATATGGTTTTTAGTAATCTAGATAAATTTGTGATGTTTTCCATGACGAAATACTTAATGAACAATCTAATATTAAAACTGACACTGTATTTCACTTTTAAATAATGTTTTACTCACATATATTTGAGATGCTTGAGGAATGCATTTCACTTCTGAAAAGAAGCGTCTTCGTCAGGCTGACGAAGCTTCTTTTCAGAAGTGAAATGCATTCCTCAAGCATCTCAAATATATGTGAGTAAAACATTATTTAAAAGTGAAATACAGTGTCAGTTTTAATATTAGATTGTTCTAGATAAATTAGTCCAGATTATTCAGACTTTTTGTGGGCTACAGAAAAACAATTTATGACATTAATTGTTCGCTGTGATTAATTCCATTATCCAACAACCAGATTTTTGCTTTCCTTTTAAATGAATTGACTGGAGTTATTTATTTAATGTCTATTGGCAGTTTATTGAAAATTCTTGGTCCTAAAGAAGGGAATATAAAAAGAAGTGTATAGATTCTCGGTGTAAATCTGGATCAAAGACTGACTTGGAGCCCTCATATTGGCCATGTCTCTTCGAGGCTGAGCCGGGTTCTATACCTTTTATGCAGATAGAAAGAATGTATTTTATGTTTATTATGTCTGCAAGCAAGCGCCGAAGAAGAACGACATAGTTCGAGACGCGTCCGCCGCGACTCAAAAAGTTCAGTTCTGCACAGCAAGTTAATACATATGAATAGAAAGAATGTGTTCCAAAGCATTATTTAAAAATTTCGTACTTTGCTTCCTTTAAAGAACTTTTCCGTATGGCCTATCCTTATGAGGTTGTGCCTCTGATACACAAAAGACTTTGCTACTATAAAAGAAGTCACTAAGAATTATTTCTGATGCTAACTACATTTGATCACTGCGATCATAAAATAAGTTCATAAAATAATGACTATTTGTAGGTTGTTGGTCTTTGTGTTGTCATTGAATGTGAGAGAAAATATTGACTCTTTTCTGTGTTAGGAATTCATTCATCATCATAATAAAAGAATAGGCACCATTCTGATGTCCCCTGTACAAGGCTGAGGAAAGTACAAATGAATTCAAAAGTAATTTCTTTGAAAATCTTTAATAAGTTTCCTTTTTTAGTGAGAACCATGTCTGCAAATCAATTAAAACTTAAATTCCTGGATTTCTTGTTCCATGACGAACTGCGTTGTTAATATTAACTTTTCATGTGAAATTTAACGACTTGCAGTCAAATATTTGTTAAGAATAAGTATAATAACTCACTTAATCTGGCCGAGTGCTTTCGAATCTGGATCTCATAGATTCGAAAGCACTCGGCCAGAATAAGTGAGTTATTATACTTATTCTTAACAAATATTTGACTGCAAGTCGTTAAATTTCACATGAAAAGTTAATAATTAAAACTTAAATTGAAAAATCTATTGACAGAAAATCCTCTATAGGCTACTCATTGTCTGAATTTTTTATATGAATGAGGACATAATTAGTAATTACTTCTAATTATATGTTATAAGACATTTTAGCAATTAATTTGAGTTAAAACTTTATGTCGGTTCAAAAATGTGTTATATTTCTATGTTCGGAACATTCATGTGTAAGTAGAATTTAGAGGATTAGCCTATGTGATAAACGTTTTGCTCTTGCATCGTTTATATCTTGACGTTTCCAATTGTATATTGATTTGTATACTTAAAGGAATAAAAATCTATTCTATTCTATTCTATGTTCAACTATTTGATCTAACTTTTTGTATGTAGCCAAATGAGAAATAAACAAGAATTTAACATATAACTTTATTTGCGGTGGTACTTTTCTCAATAAACTCTTGAAATGATAAAGTTGTCAGGAAGACGCAATAAAAGTAATGCATAAATGTGATCCTTCTATTTGTAGGTACTTGGAAAAGTGCTTTCGCATGCGAAAGTGAAAGTGAATAGTGATTAGGAGGAAAGTATTTAGCTTATCAATGAACTTAGCAACGCTTTTAAGTTTTAAGAACGACACAGTTTCCTTGTTTGAGGCTCAGCTAAGACTGCATGCCAGTGGACAGTGTTGTCCTCCGGGTCAGTCGCAGCTTGTAGACTGATGCGGGTAGACAACTGCGTCAGCTGTTAGTGTCCTTTGTGAATGAACTGTCCACTGCGCATTCTACACTGCGCACCTGTGATCTGAATTCAAATGAGACGATTCTTTCTCACGGTAAGGCCATTGAATGTAGTAAATAGATAGCTAAATATTAAGTTTCACAATACAAATTCAAAAAATAACTTACTTTATTCACAAAAATATTCTAAACTTTTCAGTTAAAATATTCTTAACTTTTCAGTAAAAATATTCCTAACTTTTCAGTTAACTTAACTTTTCTATTAACTTGAAAAGTTAATATTAACAATGCAGTTCGTCATGGAACAAGAAACCCAGAAAAATATTCTTATAATGTATTTATTTGATAGCAATTTTATTTACAAAAACCACTAGAAAATATTTCTACATAATCAACACCTGCAATCAAGAGAAGTGAAAATTCAATACAAATAACAAAAATAGAAAGTTTAACAGTTTGTAGGCTAAAGAGGATTTTTTAAATCCGTACGTAGGAGGTACAAAACAATAAAATTACCTTTGAGTCTCTCCTGATTAGGTGTAGTGCTGAATAAAAAGATAGAAATACAAATAGTTTTACCATCAACCATCACTTATAAATAATGAAAAAACATAATTAATTGTAAAACTTTTGTATTATGTAAAAGTTTTTGCGAATAATATAAGTTATTTTTTATATTTTACCAATAATTAAAAAATGATTCAAACATTAGACCGGGAATGCGGCTTCATTACACAAATATTGTGAGAGATTTAAGCAAATGATTTTCAATCTGAAGCTGTTTTTAAGACTGCGTCTTGAAGACTCCGGTTATGGAGTAATAATTATATTCAATAATACCATTATTTTTACTGTTTACACAATTACAGTTGTTATTTCAATTGATTGAGGATCGAGTTTGGTCTGAAAGGAATTCTTGTCACTAAAAAAATCATTATCAACTGTTTCTCAATTCTTTTTTTAATATTCCAAGACTATTTGCGACCTTCGGTAGCTTGTTATAGAATTTCCTACCAATATAACTAGGAGAGTTTGGTTTTTTATTTACAACGTTTTTTGTATGAACAGTTTTTTATTCTATTCAATTTTTTAAACGTCAATTTACTTTTTTCAGTGCATGGATAATTACATGAAAATACGTTTATTCAAGTTCAAATTACAGATTAACTTGTTCAACCACACTTTTTTGTTTGTAAAGCTCTTGGGGAAACTAAATTCTAAAGATAAATACAGTACTCTTTCAAAAAAATTCACTTTTATCCTTTTGCCCAATTAAGTTTGAAATCATATTTCTCTAATGAGCCAATGTTCGACGGACTACTACTGATAAGGCGACATTTTTCCAAGTGCCACTTGGATTTAAACTCGAAACTTAATTTGTAGGGAAGTGATAGCCGCGAGCCGTAGCAGGTATCTATTCAATCAGAGAGATAAGCTGCGTCCTGTTCGTAACGGTGACCGATTAGATTGGCCAGCAAAAAGGACACTGTTCTCTGCTGTAAAATCACTTCCCGGTGGTTCGGAGCCCACCTAAAACTGTAGTTCCAACTTTTCAATCACCATCATCCAACTCATTACCCACGCACAGGTATCAGACCTATGTGGGCTTCATCCTCAAAAAAAAATTTATAATGGGTTAAAAAGTAAAATAATATAACAAGAATAGCAGTGATAATTTGGACATCAAATTTAAAATATATATGCATATAATGGATTTACAGTTACAATTGATCACAATAAAAGGTTAAATAAATGGAACAAATACGTCATAATAATAATAATAATAATAATAATAATAATAATAATAATAATAATAATAGAACCTCATAAAACATATTTGAAAATTAGTTGCATCCCTCTTAAATCAAAGCTTGTGATAAAGGATGGAAATAGAACAGTCTAATATCAAAACTGACACTGCACTTCTTTTAAAATAATGATTTTTCTCCCTTGTACTGGAGATCTCAGGAATGTTAACATTGGGCCACCTTTGGACAGCAGAGTTATTTATTAAATAACAATAATAAATAAAATTAATATATTATTATAAAATAATATTTATGGTTTAAATCATCCTGGCCATATGGTAGTAGGAAATTTTAAAAAAATACGTGAATTTGTAAACAACAAGGGTTTTTGGATAAAAATGATTGCTTGCACTGGAACAGAATATGAAAAGGTATGAAAAATACATGTTACGCGCGTGAGTAGAGCGTTCCAGGCAGCGTAAATAACGTTGCGAGAGAGCCAACAATCTTATTGTTATTGCTTTTTCCATCAGCTGTTCCTCTACGGATAGATTTCTGCTTTTTGTGTCCTTCAGCAAGTTTTTATAGAAATAAGACCTAGCGCAATCATATTTGTGC
The DNA here is from genome assembly GCA_948455865.1 of Conomelus anceps. NCBI lineage: Eukaryota > Metazoa > Arthropoda > Insecta > Hemiptera > Delphacidae > Conomelus > Conomelus anceps. Next base: position 1,143,257 of record OX418217.1, on the reverse strand, counting down.
ACCAAAAAGTCCCTATATTCGTAATTACATCAAAATTGTTAGAGCCGTTTTTGAGATCCGTCGGACATGCATAAATACATATACATTCCTGGATTTCTTGTTCCATGACGAACTGCGTTGTTAATATAATCTATCTCCAACAATGCGAAAACACTCATATACTCTTTAATAACAAATTTTTACAGAACATAATATACTGGCACAGATATGAAGATGTTCTATTGCTATACAGAGGAAACAAAAGACAATGTGAACAACTCCAATCATACATAAACAAAATACATAAGAACATTCAATACACAGCTGAATATGAGCAAAACAATTCAATAAACTTCCTAGACCTCTCAATTACAAAGAACACAAACCAACAACACAGCTTCAACATCTACAGAAAACCAACAATGACAGATACCCTAATACACAGCACCTCCAATCATCCAACACAACACAAACACTCAGCATTCAGGTCAATGCTACACAGACTCAACAACACACCGCTATCCACCGACAATTACCACACTGAACTAAATACAATAAAATACCTAGCACAAGAAAACGGCTACAAACACGACCTAATTGTCAAACTCAATCATAAAATAAGAAACAAAAAACAAAACACCAACACCACTGACAAAAAATACATCACAATGACATACATTATTAACTTTTCATGTGAAATTTAACGACTTGCAGTCAAATATTTGTTAAGAATAAGTATAACTCACTTAATCTGTAGGCCGAGCGCTTTCGAATCTATGAGATCCATCTTCAGAGGCGTGGGTTCCTAGATCATCATGTCAGTTTTTTGGTTAGAAGTGTTGTGGTTTTTGTAAAATGTAATCAAAAAGTTCGAAAGCGCTCGGCCTACAGATTAAGTGAGTTATACTTATATTCTTAACAAATATTTGACTGCAAGTCGTTAAATTTCACATGAAAAGTTAATATTAACAATGCAGTTCGTCATGGAACAAGAAATCCAGGGACATACATTAATCCACAATCAAACAGACTAGCAAAAATCTTCAAAAAAGCCGGACACACCATCTCATTCAGAACAAAAAACAAAATAAAAAATGCACTTACACTCGAAAACCACACTGAACACAAACAAATACGATCTCCCAGGGATCTACAATTTGAACTGCTCTGATTGTAACAAATTCTACATAGGACAAACAGGCCGCACATTCAAACAACGTTACAAGGAACATTTTCAAGCCCTGACATCAAAAGCTGAATCCAATTTTGCCGACCATATCATTCAAACTGGACACACTTTTACTGACATCAGTACCAATAATAAAACCTACACATTCTACATATAAAATCTAAAGGACACGAACTCAACACCTTGGAACAATTTGAAATATACAACCACACCACACACAATAAACAAAACATTCTCAATGAACAACTAAATTTTAAATCTCACAAACCTTTTGATCACATTTTACAAAAACCACAACACTTCTAACCAAAAAACTGACATGATGATCTAGGAACCCACGCCTCTGAAGATGGATCTCATAGATTCGAAAGCGCTCGGCCTACAGATTAAGTGAGTTATACTTATTCTTAACAAATATTTGACTGCAAGTCGTTAAATTTCACATGAAAAGTTAATATATACATTGTAAAATATATCTCACATAGGCTACTGCTGAGTTGAAGCTAGAGAGGATGGAGAGAATACAAAATAGAAAACAATGTAACTAACAAAAAGACTAGAAACTGTAACAAAAGTCATGCAAACTAAAAATAACCAAGTAGACAACAGGAACAGGTCACAATGAAATGTTTTCTAATTATTTCTATATAGTAACTTTTATTCCATTAATTTTATAAATAAAATTAAATTTGAAATCTTTTAAAAAAATTACCGGGGAATACCACCGATCTCTCTTTTTATGAGAAACCAGTCAATAGCTACAATCTACATTAATATTGTTAGGACTCTTCCTTCTTTCCCATTACTGTAAACAGAAGTAAGGTACCTAAAATAGCGGTAGGTTTCTGCTAGCCAATAGGCGGCAAAAGTGTAAATTCGCCTCAGTAAACAACATGGCACGACTAGTGTTGCCAATTTGTGTGTTGAAGTTGGTGATTCTTAATGATCTGCTGCTGGCGTGGTCCCATACTTGGCAACACTATAATTATCTTAAGATAGAAACTGCAAAACTTCAAACTTCAATAACACTGCAATTATTCCAACCGCCTGATTTGATTATGTGAAGTGTATAGTGACCTTGAATACTATTACAATATAGTCTAGTCTTACAATTTTGAATTGTTAAATTATCTATTATTTCACTTAAGCTCCTGATTCTAAAACACTAAGCTTTTTTTATTTTATCATAATTGACAACAAAAATCAAGTAAATATGGCTCTTTTTCCAGCTGACTTATTTCTGGCAAACCTTAGAACTGGAATGTTTCTTGAATTTTTTGTGGCTAATTTTGATTTGAAAAAGAAATAAAGTTGTTTTGGTATCAGGAGCTCAAGCAAAATAACATAATATTTCTAAAAAATCAAATATCTGATATTTTATCTTTTTTGCTCATGACTGGGGAAAGAAAGTGCCAATTGTGGCTGAATAATATTGTTGGCAACTAATTTCTTGAAAAGCACTGTAGTGCTCTCATGGCACCATCAGTGTGATTTTGTCACACAATTTTTTTTTGGAGGATGAAGCCCTTATAGGTCGGAGACCTGTGCGTGGGTAATGAATTGGATGATGGTGATTGATGAGTTGGACCTACAGTTTAAGGTGGGTTCCAAACCACCTGGAAGTGTTTTATTTACAGCAGAGATCAGAGTCTTCTTTGCTTGCCAATCCAATCAGTCACCCTTACAAAGATCGCCCAGGAGTTTTGTAGCTTATCTCTGATCAGATACCTGCTATGGCACTCGGCTATCACTTCCCAAGTGGACATTGCGAACAGCTTCAGCATTTTGGTATCACATTCCATTATCTTGTCAGTTTCTGATTATTTTTATCACTGGATGTCACATCCCGGTACTGTGGTATACATATTGGTATATCATGGAATGGTATATGACACAGTACCGTATATATGTGTGAATTGACCTTTACTGTAAGAGTGATAATTGGGTACTTGTATTACATGGAGGCCTAACCTAACCTTGCTAGATTGCGACATTTTTAAATAGATTTTTCTGAAACTTGCTTGTGATAGAGCATTATATTACTGAATTCAATTTCTCGGAATCTGCCATCTAGAGAGGTTAGGTCAAACATGTCAAATAGCGGCCTTCATATTATCACACGAGTACCAGTGAGTTAATTTTGTGAATTATTTGATTGTTACAGATTATTATCAGCACTTTCTGCTTTAGTATGGGCATATCAAAGCAAGTGGCAGACGATGACGACGAGCGTCAGGCTGACTCATCAGTGGTAGCGTTGCCTCCTCCTGTGCCAGTTCCTGCGCATGCGCATCAAGGCGGCAACAGAGCCATTCTGACGTCACTGTTGCTCGGAGCCCTGGCTGCTGCCAATCCTTCGTTGACCAACACACTGCTACTGACCAACCCCTATCTGGCCGCCTATTTCGTGCCCCCCTTGCCATCGCTGCGGTACTCGATGCCCATCTATGGCTACACCGCCATCAACCCCTTTCAGGACAGCTCGGCGTTCGGTTCCAGCTACAAAAGAGAGCTGAAACAAAGATGACCAATGATTACCAATAACCAATGAAAGAATTATAACAATAACAGTAATCATAATTTTTATTAATTTCAAATTCCTCAAAGTGCTATCAATATTATATACTGAAGACTTCTGCAATGGCAGATATTGACAACAGTAGCAGATTTAAATCAATTAATTCCTTTACACAAAAATATTTAGTCACCAATTCTAGTGACTACTTCATTTTTATTAACTTCGAATTCCTCAAAGTGTTATCAATTATACTAAATACTCATTGCAAAGGAAGGAGTGTACAGAATACATATTTCCATTTTTCCAGTTCTTTTATGATACTAAATTAAGATATTAATGACATCAACAATGATACTAACAACAGTATTGAATAGCTGATGGGAATTGATGAATCAATACGGTACGGTACACAAAAATATTTAGTCACCGATTATAGTACGTAGTAGCGTCCATCAATTACCATAGTTATTCAATGCTGTTGTCAATATCCGTCATTTTTAAAGTCTTCAATATAATATTGTAATATTGATAGCACTCGAGGAATCCGAAATTAATACAAATTATGTTTATTGTTATTCATTCATTGTCAATTAATCAATCAATTTATTTGAAAGAATGATTACAATAGGTCCTCCTTAATCCATAGGCTTTTCAGGATGATCTCATACATAAATACTGCAATTATGATGTTGAAGATCCATCTTGTTTCCACTAATATAATAAAAACTTAAAAACACTTTTAAGTAGAAAGTGTAGCTCACGTTATGGCGTGACGGCCGTTTCACTCTGTTGTCAAGAGAATCGTCAGATCTGGGTGTACGGTGTTGTTCAAATGTGTTCTGAAAATTCTGTTGTTGTTAGCACTTTGAGGAATTTGAAGTTTATAAAAAATTATGTTCTATAAATTTGTCAGTTTGATAAATTGTCAGCAACCAACTAGTAACAATAATCGTTGATAACCAATAGTGTTTATATACATGAACTTTGCAGCCCATTTTTACAGGGTTATATTCATTTTACATAAGACCAACCTGCTTTAGTAGGTTCTAGGTTGCATGATATGTGTAAGAATAAGTAATTATCACATCAATTTGTAAAAAAGAAGTATAATATACTGCTATAATACCCATTTAGTTTCAAAACCAGCCACATCACAGAAAAAACCGGAAACCCGCCAAAAAAACTGTTGTTTTCTAGGGATTTTTTTTATTTTTTATAATTTTTTTGTTATGTTTATTTATTTATTTATTTCAAATACATGCATGAAATTTCTAATAATAGAGGCTAACAGCTAATATCAAAACTACTCTCAAAATTAAAATTCTAAAATTCAAAACAACTCTATATTATAAACTTAAAAAAAAAACACTTTTAAATGGAAATTAACTCACGTTATGGCGTGACGGCCGTTTCGCTCTGTTGTCTAGAACATCGTCAGACGACCCACAGTACAAGTACAGTGAGTGTAGTGTGGGTCGTCTGACGATGCTCTAGACAACAGAGCGAAACGGCCGTCACGCCATAACGTGAGTTAATTTCCATTTAAGTGTTTTTTTTTAGGTTATATTACATATTAGTGGAAAGAAGATGGATCTTCAACATCATACTCTATATTAATTTAATAATGTAATTAATTTTATATAAAATTCCATTATTTGAAAAAATAAACACCATTAATCAATACAATTTAATCATAATAATCATTCTACACATGAACATTGATACTTATAGTTAATACTTAGTTCTTAATACATTAATAGAAAAAACTGATAGAATGATTACATCTCCTGCTTGATAGAGATTGCACTGTTAGATTGTATTAAATTTGCAAAAGTGTGTTGAACTAAATAGGAAAATGTCTATTGGAAAAAATGTTTAGATGGTACTAAATTTAAAAAATGTTACTAGTATTACATGAATGAAAATGTTCATTGCTTTCCTTGCTGCTTATTTTTGTTGCTGATTATGCCTGCCTGGGCATTCTATTGCACTTTTTTGTTATTGTTTATTATTGTTAATATGAATTATTTTTGTTAATAATGAATTTCACAGTTGAATAATAATAGTAATTTATAATCGCTGGTATTAGGTTTTTATTTTAGTACTGTATAGCTTTATTATGTAATAGTGTTGTAATCCATTGGAATGTTAATAAATAACTGTTAGCTTTGATACAGTTATTTTTAAAGTTATGCTTTTATTTTTGAATTTCTTTCTCATGTACAGTAGTAATATTGTAATTAAATAAAAATTCAATTATTAATAAATGTTACTTTTCGTTTATGGCCCAATTTTTTAGCATAATCTAAAGCTTGCATGTATTTAGACTTGTTAAAGTATCTAGCTAATGTATTTAGACATGTATGTGACACATTTTTTTTGGAGGATGAAGCCCACATAGGTCTGAGACCTGTGCGTGGATAATGAGTTGGATCTACAGTTTTAGGTGGGTTCCGAACCACATTCGTTAAGGTCCGATATTTTTTGTGAAGGCCTGATATTAATAATAAACTCATTACACCTCTGTTGGGGCGGCAAAAAAGTTCTACCCCTATCAAAGAAATTACTTAATTAATTTACTGTCATACTTTTTCTGAAAGCAAGGCTATTGAAGTCTTCGATGTTACGTGACAATGAACTGTGTCATTTTTTATTTCTATCAACAGAGAATAAGACAAAAGTGACGGACGTCACTAGTCTATTAAATTTTAACGTTGTTATGGTGTGGTTGTCATGACAACCGCCTTTCACAACATGCCATATTGAACGAGACATGGCACAAGCACAAGGAAACATGTGTCCTTAGCGTAACGTGCAGCAGTGAGCCGCATTATTTTATTTTATAATAAAATTTCGGTTTTAAATTTTGTGAACTATAAAAACGATGGCGCAATACTCGTTGCCTTTGATTTTCATCAATCTCGGGGGTGAAATGTTGTATGTTTTGGACCAGCGACTGAAGGCTCAAAAAATACAAACTGATAAAGCCAGGAAAGGTAAGATTAAAATAAATTATATTATTCTCAATTTGAAGCTTACAAATTTAATTTCGTATTTCCAAATTGATTATTCTCTGAAGATTTAACAATTTAAAAAATGTGTAAACATATTCACAATGACTCGATGCTTGTAAATTTTGAATTTCAGTTAGTCCTACCGAAATATTCAATGACTAATAAGAACGATATATGATCAATAGATGTTCAATGCATTTATAGTGTAAAAGGTGTGTGAATGTGAGCATCAAACAACTTTTTTATATACACAGTGCTCCTACTTGAAAGAAAATTGTTACTAATTTAGCAAGCAGCTGATCAATCCTTGTTTTGTTTCAAATTCTAAATTCTTGTGTTTATTACATTCCATTATTATTCTTTTAAGCCTAGTATTTGTTGATCCATGACCAACTGCGAGTAAAACAGTAGATATTTCCACTTTGACGACATCCAGAACTGTTTAAAATAAGGAATTGAAATGTTTTTTTCTACTTGACATTTTTTTTGGCAGGAAACTGTTTTGAGACAGTGACGTTGAACATCCTGCCCAAAACATTTTCTGCCTCAAGTAAGAAAGAAAAATTCTAATTTCTTCTTCATTTTAAACAGCTCTGCATGTCGTCTAAGTGAAAATATCTACTACTTTTATTCTATAGTCTGTTCAGCGAGCCTACGGAATGAAGTAAACAAACTTTGCATGTGTGTGAGTGAGGAATTCCGAGAATTGTACTGGCATCGGTCGGTCGGCCTATTCACATTCATTGCCAACTCCTGTTCATTCAACAGCTGATGTCGCACTTCCAGTTTGTGAAATAAATAAATTATTATTGCATTATTTCAAGAACATATTAGATTTTAAATTCAGTTATCAAGTCAGTATTTTCATCTCAAATGTATAGGTAAAAATAATTCAATCGACAAATTTATGAACAATTCTAATAATAGTGATACCAGTGATTGCTGAATGTTTGGATACATTACCTAAGCATTGAAAATAAGAAAATAGCCATCTCATTCATATAATTCATTATTCTCATGTATCTATTTCCATTTACAATAAATAATAAATATTATCCAAGTAGGTGTTTGAAAATGATAATTTCAATGGGTAGGCCTGTTACCTGTTCGATGCGTTTCGAAAACTAGGCTATGTGTGAATCGGGCTTCGTTGAGTCTCGGCTTGCACGCACGCACATGTTTGTTTACTCCACTCCGTAGTCTCGCTGAACAGACTATAGTATGATTAATGTGTATTATGTTAAAAATGGTATATTTTATCAGTTTTTGTCAAAATAAAGCATTATTTGTTTTTTTTTTAAATAAAATTTGATTATAAACTTAAAAAACACTTTTAAATGGAAATTGACTCACGTTATGGCGTGACGGCCGTTTCGCTCTGTTGTCTAGAGCATCATCAGACGACCCACAGTACACTCAGTGAGTCAATTTCCATTTATAAGTGTTTTTTTAAGTTTATAATACATATTAGTGGAAACAAGATGGATCTTCAACATCATAAAATTTGATGTTTAATGATTCTGCTATGAAGTGTTTTATGGAAGAGACATTCAAACGGAGAGAAAGCGATTAATGAATGAATTTTTTCCATTAAAAGGAAACAACACCAAATTCTTGCTCTCCAACACAATAATTATTACAAACCAAATAGCATAGGATTACTTCACAAATTTAACAAACGAAATACAAAAAAAAGATAGAACAAGAACTGGAAAAGTCTAGAAAACCTCTATTAGAAGGATGATATGAGAAGTGATTGTAGTATAATGACCTTAGATGAGAAATGATGAGATGAGTGAGAATAAAGTCCAGCATAGGAAGGTTATGAGTAAAGCTGCTTACATTCTTTCTTAAATACATTCAAAATCATATAGAATGAATATATGTGAGTCTGCAGTCATTGAATGTATTGAAATGTATTTGCGAATTGTAGAGATGGCGAAGTGGAAGATCCAATACGGGAATGCATTTCTACCCATCTATCATTTACAGTGATTTTCAAAAGTAATTTACAGTCCTTACTAATTTTTTTTGTTACTTATTCATTCAAGTGGATACAAAGAGGTTATCCCTTTACAAAATACAATTTGTCAATTACAAAAGTGGAAAAATTGCTAATAAAAAAACTGCTACTATAGTGTTAGCAAAGCTTTTTTGAAGTCTGGTACATAAAATATCTTCTTTATGACTAAGTTTCCAAATAGGCTATATCAATCTATGGTTGAATAGATATCTAACTACAGACATAGAACAACTTTTACATCCAAGACCTCTGGAATAAGTTATGTGCACAAGAAAACTTTCTTGCGCAGAAATCTCTTTTCTTCAGCACATATTCCTAAGGTCCTAGATATAAGTTGTTCTATGTATGAAGTAATATGTATCTTCATAATTATTTATTTATTTATTTATTTGATGAAATTATTACAATCAAGTAAAAAACTACAGGCATTTGCCCAAAACAGTTCAAATTACAAATTTGTCACATAAATAGTCCAAATTAGGTTATGTCCATAGGTTGTGTTCAAATTTCTGTTTCCATCAAATATTTCCACTAAAAAAAGTAGTCCGACAGTAAATGATAAATTTGAATGGTTGATAAAACCGAAAAACACTACATAACACAAATATTTCAAGAATATTGAAATTAAATTGATAATTTTGAGCCGGAAATTCTCACAACCTCTAGGAGCTACTAAAAATGTCCCATGTGAGTAGTTATGTATAATACGTATATCTCTTGCCATTATTTTATTATTGCATTACTGTCTCAGCTGTCTGGAGCAAAGTGTTGTTGTTCGTAATGCTGTATAATTATTTAATTTTACTTGTGCAGGCGTCATAGAGTGCGAGTGTTTTCTATAAGTGCTGGACTCAAATTTAATTTGTACTTTTATTTTGTAATTATTTTTTTTAAGTTTCAAGTTGACCACGAATGCTGGATAATGTGGTCATTTCTAGTTCTTGAATATTATTTGAAAAATATTTTGTTCTGTTTTGAAGGAATAGATGTCATTATTTCAGTTATTTTGGTAATACTTCCATTTTTTAGATATACAATCACGCCATACATTAGGCTATTTCTTAATAAATACGGTAATTATTAGAAAATCAATAAATAATTCGACTATTTGCAGAGGGGTCCAAAAATTGAACAATTACTGACAGTAAAAAACTATCTTCGTTTATTTATAGCAGCATACCATATATTTTACATTTATTGGCAATCTTTTGGTTAAAATTTGAACCAAAATAACAACCAAATTCATAGATGTGCTGCTGTTCATATCATTTTGTTCTGATTAAGTTCACTATCAACGAATGTAGACATTTTTCTGAACCCCTCTCTGTACATACAAACAGGTTTCATGTGCATATGGTAGGTAGCATCTACATAGGGAGCATTAAATTTTCATTTTGTTGAGAGAGAGATACTAGCATGATAGCAGTGTGGTATTATACAGTGCATTCATTAAGTCGCACACATCAAGAAGGTTGTGAAGTAATTTATTTTATTTGATATGAAATAATGAAATTTATCCCTTCAAAACAGAACAAAATTATTTATTTATTATTGTTATAACTTTTATAAACATATAAAATACTCACATACTAGAATTTCCAACATTTTATGTCTTATGACATATGTTCAAAATGGCTGCCTTGTTCATTAATACACGCATGAATTCGTTTTTCCACGTTTGTTGACACTTTGTGGAGTAAGTTAAGCCTACACTAATGTTGTTAATCTCCATTGTAATGTTCATTTTCAGTTAATTCAGTGTTTGAGGCCTATTTTTATAAACCCTTCCTTCAAGATAACCCCATAGGAAAATAATCTGGAGGCATTAAATACGGTAAAGAGAAGGAACACTCGTTGCTCTTGGGAAAACGACATGTTAACCTTATTGTAATCTAAACAATACTGCAGACCTGTTGTAACCTTTACACACAATAATGGGCTTTACATCTGTTGTTTATATTACCAGTGGTGCTATCTTGCGGTAGCCATTTGAAATAATGTAAAAAACCTCCAGACACGTTTTCTTTTTTTTTTTGTAGATTACGTCTTGGAGACTCCAGTTAAGGAGTATAAGACAAGTCAGATCAACAATATTATACACTAGATACCATAATTACGTCAATTAGTTGAGGTGAGGCTTAATTTTGATGTGAAAGGAACTCTTGTACACTATAAAAAGCTTTCTCAACTAAATATTTCTTCAATTGTTTTTTAAATATTTCTATATTTTCAAGACTCTTCAAAAACTGCGGTAGCTTGTTGTAGAATTTCCTACCAATATAACTAGGTTTTTGTTTGAATAAGCTACTATTGTGACTCACCATGTGATAATCTCCTAGGCTTCTTGTATTATAATCATGTACATCAAGATTTTGGTTAATATCATTCGTTTTTACATATAGAGTAGCTTCATACACATATAAGCAGGGTACAGTTAGGAGACCAAGTCTCTTGAACAACGGCCTACATGAATCTAATCTATTTACTCTTTCTATACACCTAACGGCTTTCTTTTGGATCTCAAACACCCTATCAAGATTTTGTTTTGATGAATTACCCCATACTAAGATAGCATACCTAATATGTGACAGTAAGACCCCATTGTTTATTTGGATATGCTCGACTTAATGAACGCACTGTATTATATTATAGTAGGACCTTTCTGTAACCAGGGGAATATGTTTTGTTGCAGTTCTGAATGACATAGCAGGCATAATGCTGAATCAGCGCTTCTTGGACGAGCTGTTCAAGCCGCAAGAGATCTACAACCGCAAGGCGCTGTGCAACCTGTTCCACGACCTGGCGCATGCCTCAATCATGCGTCTAAACGAGGCCAGCATGGGCAAGCTGTACGATCTGATGACAATGGCCTTCAAACAGCAGATGGTATTCGCCACCGAGCCCAGAGACATCATCCTCGTCACTCTCAACCACCTCGACAACATACGCTACCTGATCACTGCCCCCAGTATTCACAAACAGCTCGATTCTGCCTATTTTCTTGTAATCAAGGTGAGATTTCAATAGAATTTTTCCAATTCTTCCAGAGCTAGGTAATCGATGAGAAAGATCTAATATTAAAACTGACACTGTACCGTATTTCACTTTTTTCAAATTCAAATTCCTTTATTCCAACTCACAAGTTCAAAAGATCAATACAATTTTTATGTAGCCTATTGTTTTACTCACTTATATTGGACATGCTAGAGGGATGCATTTCACTTCTGAAAAGAAGCTTCGTCAGCCTGGATGAGAAAGATATGGCTCTATACGTACTATAGGCGTACTATAAGTTCTATATGTACTCTATACTTCACACCATCTATCAAGTTAGGCGGCTAGAACTAATTGCGGTGTTGTCAGATAGTGGTGACTATGCTGGCGGGTCATCGAGAATCACCAACGTCAATGCACGAATGGGCAACACTAGCCAACCAATGGAATTTTGATGACCTCTTTTGCGTGATTGTCCCTCCTCCTCCCCACCTTTTCCCAGTATATATTTGTGGGGGGGGGGGTCATTATCCTCATGAATGATTTCTCAAGGGTCCCTTGGGACCGGCCTTACAAGCTGAAATTGTACTTATACTACAAGGCCTACAGAGTAAGTAAATTCTACTTATTCTTAATAAAAATTTGACTGCAAGTCGTTGAATTCACTTAAAAAAAACAAGGCATCTGACAATGACAAAAAACTGGATGAAATGGATATTATTTTCTTGGATTTCTTGTTCCATAACTAGGCTTACTATAATTATGAAGCTCTAAACAGGGACAGCAGTAGGGAGCCCCCCATTATGGTGGGTTCCGAGGGTAGGCCTACCCCTCTGCGGAATAAATCAATTTTAATGCCTAGAATTCACTTTTTAGACAATTGACAAAAAACTGAATGAGCTAGATGTTAATTTCTTGGATTTCTTGTTCCCCGATCTGCGTTGTTAATATTAACTTTTTATTGTAAATTCAACGACTTGCCGGCAGTTATCAACAGTCAAAATTGACTGCAAGAAGTTGAATTTACAATAAAAAGTTATGATATTATTTATTATTTACAGATATACTTATAAATATTATTATTTTCAAGTATGGTGATTTCGTATGAGACTAGATTAAGTAAACTAAGCTCAAGTATAAACATTAACATTACATCAACATTATACCATATTAAAATATTTACATGTTATTTTCATTATTATATGGTTATTATTTTCAGATATAGCCTACAATGTATAAATATTATTATTTTCAAGCATGATGATTGAAATAAAGTATGGAACCAGATTACTGAACTTCAAAGTGGATTAAAAACACACTTTTGTGCGATGGTCATTTCCAACTGTAACAAAAAGAAATATGAAAATTCGATGAATTATTTTATCCAAACAATCTTCCAAGGAGCCCTTCTTTTTCGCGGAAAATGCACTTACCAACTAAACTACAGAGGATTCTCTGAATCATAATATTCATTTGATATTAGAGCCAACTGGCTAATATATATTAATGATTAAAATAATCCAAGGACATTAATTATAAAAGTATTTACAATAAATTGGTTAATCAATGTAAAAGGTAATGGATTTCGAACTCTCAAATAAACTCCATCATTTCCATTTGTCTCCAGTGTATATGACGGAGTTAAACTGAGAATTCAAAACTCATTACCTTCTACATTCATTCAAAATTTTTAATTGTAATGTCCTTGGACTATTTCCACCATTAATGCTTATTTCCCACTCTATGGTAGACCATAGACGCATTTGGACGCCAAACGTGGCAGAAGCCAAGAAGATTACCACTTGGTGAGTCACAATAGTAGCTTATTCAAACAAAAACCTAGTTATATTGGTAGGAAACTCTACAACCATCTACCGCGTTTTTAGAGTCTTTAAATTATAGAAATATTTAAAAAAACAATTGAAAAAATATTTAGCTGATAAAGCTTTTTATAGTGTACAATAGTTCCTTTCACATCAATATTGAGCCTCACCTCAACTAATTGATATAGTTTTTTTTTTTTTTTGTAGATTACGTCTTGGAGACTCCAGTTAAGGAGTATGAGACAAGTCAGATTAACACTAGTCATATACACTAGATACAATAATTACTATATCAATTAGTTGAGGTGAGGCTTAATTTTTGATGTGAAAGGAACTCTTGTACACTATAAAAAGCTTTATCAACTAAATATTTTTTCAATTGTTTTTTTTTAATTTCTAGATTTTCAAGACCCTTTAAAAACTGCGGTAGCTTGTTGTAGATTTTCCTACCAATATAACTAGGTTTTTGTTTAAGTAAGCTACTATTGTGACTCATCAAGTGATAATCTCCTCGGCTTCTTGTATTATAATCATGTACGTCAAGATTTTGGTTAATATCATTCGTTTTTACATATAAAGTAGCTTCATACACATATAAGCAGGGTACAGTTAGGAGACCAAGTCTCTTGAACAACGGCCTACATGAATCTAATCTATTTACTCTTTCCATACACCTAACCACTTTCTTTTGGATCTTAAACACCCTATCAAGATTTTGTTTTGATGAATACTCCGATAGCATACGTACTATGTGACAGTAAGTGCCCATGGTAAGCTATAAAAAGTAACTTTTTGTCATTCAATCTAGCGAGCTGTCGCAGGACAAATACCCCAGATGAAATTTTACAACATATTTTCTCAATGTATGGAGCCCAGGTCAATTGTCTATCCAACAAAACTCCTAGAAATGCAATCTTTTCTTATAATAATTATGGTAGTGTATAAGATTGTATAATTTTTGATCTGACTTGTCCTTGACTGGAGTCTCCATTAATCTACAAAAAAAGAAGGAGTAGGCTACTGCAGTACAATACCAGGCCAACACAAAATATATGACAGTTTCAAAAATCCACTTTGAAGTAATCTATTCTCAAACTCTATGTTAATAATTTTGAAGTAGGCTATTACAATTGAATAATCTCGACAAGCAGTGTTAAAGATAAATATTTTAGTCTCAAACTCTACAAATCTCATAAAAAACTATTTTACATTTTAGCTTATCTTTGAATATTGTTTTCAGACCTATGGACAAATGAGTTTTGGCGAGCTGCAGCGGGTACGCTACAACATTCTAAATTTTTTGCAAGACACCAGAGTTCGAGTTTCAATTTTTCTACGACAAAACATCCAGAATAATGACGGAACGTTCAGAATTCCGCCCTCCTGTACAATTCCATATGGTGAGAGAAACTGTTATACAGAAAATTTTTATTGGTTTCTATAGGTAATAAAAATTCTTATCCTCATGCTTTTTCTTAAAATAGAATTTTTTTGCATTTTCAATAAATTACTAGGTTTTTCTAGTAATTGATTTAGTTCTTGATTAATAATCAAACTAATGTGCCTTGTACTATATTCTACTGCCCCTTCAACCCTGTGTAATCACTCAAATTCCAAATATTGTAATCTCAAAATCAGTATGTTCTCTATTTCAGTATAAGTAATCAATCACTATATTCCATTTATTTTCATTTCCAAGCTCGAATCCCATAAAAGGATTAGCAGGACAATTGAATTCTCTTACCATTTCTTATTATAGTTTATTTCGTACCCCTCAAAAGAATTTCGGGACATATTTAGAATGATCCAGAAGGAATGCATCATACCTTATTCTCCAGAAAAAGATTAAACAATTAAAAATAAGAAGAATATTTTTATAAAAATGGGGTTGGAAATACTTAATTTGTTACAGAGGTAAAGTTCCAGTGACTATTTCTATACATGAAAACATCTTAAAATATGAAAGGTACTGTAGTATTCATATAACTTGGCAGCGTGTAGCAGATGGAACATGCTACTTCTGAACCCAGCATACTGCTGCCAAGTTATATGAAAACTACAGTACTACCTTTATTTGGACTGTAAGTTGATTTTTTTTTTTTTTTTTTTTTCTTCTCGATTACGTCTTGGAGACTCCAGTTAAGGAGTATAAGACAAGTCAGATCAACAATATTATACACTAGATACCATAATTACTTCCAATTAGTTGAGGTGAGGCTTAATTTTGATGTGAAAGGAACTCTTGTACACTATAAAAAGCTTTATCAAGTAAATATTTCTTCAATTGTTTTTTAAATATTTCTATATTTTCAAGACTCTTCAAAAACTGCGGTAGCTTGTTGTAGAATTTCCTACCAATATAACTAGGTTTTTGTTTGAATAAGCTACTATTGTGACTCACCAAGTGATAATCTCCTCGGCGTCTTGTATTATAATCATGTACATCAAGATTTTGGTTAATATCATTCGTTTTTACATATAAAGTAGCTTCATACACATATAAGCAGGGTACAGTTAGGAGACCAAGTCTCTTGAACAACGGCCTACATGAATCTAATCTATTTACTTTTTCTATACACCTAACCGCTTTCTTTTGGATCTTAAACACCCTATCAAGATTTTTTTTTGATGAATTACCCCATACTAAGATAGCATACCTAATATGTGACAGTAAGAGCCCGTGGTAAGCTGTAAAAAGTAACTTTTTGTCATTCAATCTATCAAGCTGTCGCAGGACAAATACCCCAGATGAAATTTTACTACATATTTTCTCAATGTATGGAGTCCAGGTCAATCGTCTATCCAACGTAACTCCTAGAAATGCAATTTTTTCTTCCTGGTCTAATTGATTATCGTTTACAAACACGTTTATAGCCCTATCTTCATTTAAATTATGTTTGTTTTTGAATTGAAGGTATTGGCATTTTTTACTATTTATAGTTAATTTCAACTGATTTAAAAATTGGACAATAGACTGCACACCTATATGGGCACTTATTTCTAAATTATCTAGAATGGAATTGCTGAAAATGAGTGATGTATCATCAGCAAATAAGAGGGCTCTACCACTAATTAATTCTTTAGGTAAACGGTTGACATATAACAAAAAAAGCAATGGACCTAGTATTGACCCCTGAGGCACTCCAGCTTGCACCTCTAATTTATTAGATTTATTCTTTACTATACTATTACCAACTACTGTACTTAGTTCTACACATTGTTTTCTCCCAATAAGATATGATTCAAACCATTTCAGTTCAACCCCATTTACACCTACATTTTGCAGTATTTCCAATAAAGTTCTATGATTAACACAATCAAATGCCTTTGACAGATCTAAGAAGATTGCAGTAGCTTTATCACCTGAATCTATTATATCTATTAGTTTTTCAACTAGAGAAACTATGACTGTTTTTGTTGATCTCCCTTTCTGGAAGCCATGCTGTTCATCACAGATAAAGTTAGCTTCTTAAAGGTGCAGAAGTAACCTATTAAGAACTACTCTTTCAAAAATTTTACTTATTACATTTAAAATACTAATAGGCCTATAGTTTTCTACCTTTTCTCTATCACCACTTTTGAAGATTGGCAAGATCTTCCCCTCTTTTAAATTATCTGGAAAAACACCTTGTTCTAATGAATGATTGATCAGATGAATCAAAGGGTCTAACAATTGATCTTTACATTCTTTCAGAATTTTACTGGATACCCCATCCATTCCTACAGTTTTTTTATTATTTAAACTATCAATGATATTTGACAACTCGTCTTGGCATACTGGGTGGAATTTTAATTCGTTCTGAATCCCCTCAGTATTCCTCATGTTTGCATCACTAATACCTGTATTAAGAGATTTTTGAAGATCCTTAGCAACCAGTTGATAATATCTGTTAAAGAAATTACAAATGTCTACACTATCATCAATATATTTGTTATTTTTGTTAATTATTCTGGGGACACTAGTATAAGCATCTACATGAGCTACTTGCCTATTTTTGTTTATTACATCCCACACTGCTGTGTTAAAGTACACACTATTATTCAAAATTTCAGCTGTTTTCTTACATTTCGCTCTTTTCACTTCTTTTGTATAATTTTTCTTTAGAGCTTTGTAATTATCTTCACTTAACATATTTCTAGATAGTTTGAATTCATCATATGCATCTTTAACCCTATTTCTTTCTGCAAGGATATCATCAGTTATCCACTCTTCAATTTTGTCTAATTTGTTTTTTACAGGGACTTTTATAACTGGACAACTCATAGTAATATGAAACCTTAAAATATTAATGAAACTATCATATTTGTCATTTAAACTATTGCTATTGTAAACCCTACTCCAGTTTTCTTGTAGCAGATTCTGCTTCAAACAATCGATATTCCCCTGTTCACATTGTTGAATTTCTTTCATTACTCTACTCTTTTTAATTGATTTATAACCTTGCAACCCCACCTCTAAGATTTGATAGTCATGATCAGATAGTTCCGAGCCGCCTAGTCTTGTTTTAGAGTAATCTATATTAGTAAGGATGTTATCAATTATTGTTTGTGATGTTCTTGTGACTCTGGTATATTCATGAACTTTTATTTCCAAGTTATTCATGTATATAATATCCCTTAAATCTTCTGTCATTTTATTCTGTGTTGCAAAGTCTGTATTGAAATCTCCCGCTACAATAACGTTTGTAAAACGAGTAGTAGTAATCTCTAAAAGCCTATTGAATAGTTCACAAAAATTGTTCCATTCCCCATTTGGTGACCTGTAAATACCTAACACCGCTACTTCGAAATTATTGTCGATTTTTACTCTCAAACCAGTAACTTCTAAATCCATTTCCACAGCAAATTTCTCTACATATTCTAAATTAAATGTTTGCATATTCTTAGCATTTTTAGTGAAGATAGCTACTCCCCCACTTCGATGAGATGTCCTGCAATACGACGTTTTCAATGAATAGTTTGGAATATTAAGTTGTGACAATTCATCTTCTTTTAAACCATGCTCTGTGAAAATAGCTATATCAGGAGCCTCTTCTTTAAAAAATACTTCGATTCTATCTATTTTGTTACGAATGTATTGAATATTCTGATGGAACACAGTGAGTAGTGGTACTTCCCTATCATCCCTTATTACTTTATCGTTGCTTTTGCATATTGAAGTAGATTTACTTAATCTCTTAGGATCTTGAGAGCCTATCAGATTGCTACAAGAGTTCCTTCCACTAATGCTATCCTGATTTTTTGATCGATTAACGTCTTTTAATACAATTGAAGATATGAATTTATCATCTGAAACTAGTTTCCCTTCCCGGTTTTGAGCCACTTTACTAAAAAAGGTTCGTTAGATGATTGTTTAGGAGAATTATTGACAGTAGATTGCAAACGACTTTCAATCAGCTCTGCCAGCCTATTACAAAATATTACTTTGCCAGATTGATTTAGATGTAGACCATGATTAGTGAAGTTTTGTTTTTTCAGCCTTTAATTTAGAAAACAAATCCCCAACTGCTTAGAATTCTTATTTTTTAGGCTGTTGATTGTATTATGAATTGATTTATTTGTTGACTTAATGGCTTCATTTAGCTCTGGCCTATCAAACCTATACGGAATTGTACTTATTATTACATTAGTTTTTTGGCTGAGTGGCACAATCTCTTTAATTTTTTCATTTATTTCAGGAAGATGTTTTAGATTAGGTTCATTTATATTGTTTGAGCCACCCAGTACTATTAGAAAATCGTTTTTTCCAAAATCTTTAGTTTGTTCCTGTGCTGACTCTACGATTGCGTTTATAGGGGCACTTGGTTTGAAAAAGCTCTGAACTTCATACTTATTTTTTAATCTTTTATTTAGTAGGTCACTACAGTCTCGTCCATGACTGGATGTCAAGAGCAGTACTCTACCTTTCCTATCGTTATTTGCCCTTACTTTAGTTTTGGTTGCTGTTTGCAAAACCTGACTATACGTTTTTGTTTGACCATTTCTATTTATTTTTTCCCCATTTGATTTAGGTTCTACTTTTTTTGTATTGATCAGAGGTTCAGATCTTACATTAGCCAAGTTTATTTTTGATTTTAATATTTCGATTTCCTCTGACATAGACCTACATTGACTCGTGAGATTTAGTATTTCAGTTTTATGGTCTTCCTGCTGCAATTTTACAATAACTTCCAGAGATTTTATGTGATCCACTAACCCTATTCGTTCTTCCTCAGAATTTTTTAATGATGATTCTAATTTTGTTTTCAATTTGGTGTGATCACTCAATAGTTTAGCAACCTTTTCTTCTACATCTACAGTAGCTTTAAGAGCTGTTGGAGATTTTTTTGTTAATAATTGCTGAGATCGCGTAGCTACCTGAGTTTTAGTTAAACAATTAGATTTAGATGCCTTGTTTGGACTCATTTTCCTAGCTAAAAATTGTTTTCAATTGATTTTAGTTAAATGTTTAATGAAATATTATAATTTATTACAATTGTCAACTTGAGACTATTTAATTACAAGAAAATTTATCAATATCGGTACACCTAACCTCGAAAATAGAATTTGACTTTTTATTTAAATACTTTAACTTATATTAGACACGTTAATGATGTAAATTATTAATATATTATAAGTACTAATAATAATAAACAAAAATACTACTTATCCGTTCGAATTAATATGCTATTCTTCAAAATTCGCAGAGCCTGTTCTGACAACGTATGCACAGTACCACTGCTACCTCGATCTCCCTGATGAATATTTGAGTAAAGTGAGCTGAAAATCGAATGAAGTACAGTACTCTACACATTGTCACTTTATTTGTTTTCGATTTAAGACTAGCAAAATTGGTTCAAACCCCTCATTTTTAAGGTTCAAAGCAGTTTTTTGTTAACATTCAGTAATCAGCATTAATATTTCAATAAAACTCGTCAGAAAATTTACTTTGAATAAAAATGTATATTGAAATAATAGCCAGGATAGGCTACTCATAATCTTAAAAAATTGAAATTCTTGAACACACTGACACAGTATTCAGCACGCCATTCTTCTGGGATTTAGTAGAACCCTAATTCTATGATGTTTGAGTGTTTTTTTAGTATCTTATCATTCAACATATTTAATACAAAACTTAATTCTCTTCAACTTATATTTGAAACTAGCTGGCCCAACGCGCGTTGCTGCATTCTCATGAAAATTCTCCTTGATTTTATTATTCGCCACCTCCCGCTGAGGTTACATTTAAAATTAGGAAAGAAGTTAGTCCTAGGGCTCTTCCAGCTGATCATAGAGACTTCGTTGTTTTCTTAATCACCACTTCTGAATGAAGAAACATTTCAAATTTAAACCTCCTATGACTATAAGGGTAGAAGCTAGGTTTTTTATTTTATTATTCGCCACCTCCCGCTGAGGCTGCATTTCAAATTTCTAGCTGCATTGGTTAACAGATGTCATCAACCTAGCTTAATTACATTTCATCATACCCAGCCGTATGTTTCCTACATATTGCAAGGCTCCAACTGCACGGTAGCCTACATGCAAAGTGCAAAGTCATTTGCTGTTCAAAGACAGCGTAAATAACGCCACTAAGGGGCCTGCCATATGATTAAAAACTGTTGACTTATATCAGCTGTTCCTTTAAGCTGTTTGGCTGGCAAGTTCAGTAGGTTAGGTCTATAAAATGGTTTAATTAATGATAATTATTAGCTCCCCTATTGAAATTTATGGTCAGAAACCATCCCCAATATTCACACAGCATATTCCCAAAGTTTCATGCCGATCTGTCAAGTAGTTTTGGAGTCTATAGGGAACACACATACATACATACAGACAGACATTCATTTTTATTATTTTATAGAGATGAATGAGCGGTTTATTAATCCACTCTATTCCCAAGAAATGAAGGATAGACCAATTTCAAAAATTAACTCCTGGGTACCCAGAAAACCATAGTACAAATAAGTTTTAAAATAGCTGACAATTTAATAAACTGACAAAATATCATAGCACTTTGAGGAATTCGAAATTAATAAATTCTGAAACCATATAGTAGTTACCGGTACATATGGTGTTATCAAAGAATTTTATTTGATTCTTCAGCTTATTTTACTTTAAATCTGACGAATTTACAGACTTGTTAACACGTCACCAGTGATGTTCATGAATAACTATAATATATTGGTTGAGTTCATGGAAGATTTACCCTTTACCGGTAGATGGAATTTTTAAGATGTCTGATTAATTTAACTTTATCAAATTCATGAGCGTTCAAAATTTGAATAGACCAATCAGACGCCTTATCTTTTAGTAAACTTCCATTTATCATTATTTTTGTGGTTATCCATTATTCGTGAACTGCAGGAGAACTATTTACAGCTGTGCAGACCTGTCCTTTTTGAGTCGCGGCGGATGAACTATTCGAACTATTGGCTGCAACCAAACGCCAAAGAAGAACCAAATAGTTCAAAACGTGTCCGCCGCGACTCAAAAAGGTCAGTTCTGCACAGCAAGTTTATACATGAATAGTCCATATATGAGTTACCGGTAAGACTCTCATGAACTCAACATCTCTATGAATGGTATATGGGTTCATGAGTATGAATCAGTACATCTGTAAAGTTAAGGAACGGTTTTTTTATTGCTGATGATGCCCACATGAGTCTGAGACTTGTGCGTGGGTAATGAGGTGAATGATCTTCTTATCAGACAGTTGATGGGATCGGATCGTTTGCTAGAGCTCCTGCTTAAACGTTACTAAACCTGTTGGATCTGCTTTCGGAAAGTTTTGTAATCGGCCTAACAATAACGTGTACAGTTCCAAATTATAACTTCAATTGTTTATTAAAGTACTGTTTCGTCTCGAAATTATTCTCATCATGGGTGATGATTGCGGAAAATGTGGGAAAGAATTGTTAGTGAAAGACATGATTAAGTGTAGCGAATGCTCGGTCAAATTTCATGCTCAATGTGTTTCGGGCGACGCAAAAAATAAAGTGAACACGCGTAAGAACTGGAAGTGTGATTCATGTATGAAACTTGTTAACTCGGCTAACAGTAGTGACTGTGTACCCGCTACAAACAGTGAAAATCCGTCAGTGCTTGAGGCGATTTCTTCTTTTCGCGAAGAGTTTAACATGCGTAGTGACACATCAGAACTTGCTTTTAAAAAAATGCAAGAGGATATTGCTAGTGTTGCCAAAGATTTGGGATCACTCACGTCACAGTTCGAGGGTGTTAGAAAAGAGTGCGAGCAAAATACTACTCGAGTGAAATACCTTAGACATGAAAACGAACGTTTAAATTCTCAATTGAACTTGTTAAAATGTGAGGTAGCAGACCTACAACAGCAAACCAGGAAAAATAATATTATCATTACTGGTGTGCCGAGATCGCGAGGTGAGAATATCTTTCAAATACTTGAGGGACTTGCTAGACTTTTACAAGTTAATTTCAACAGTTATGAAGTGTCTGCCGCCCATCGTCTACCACATAAGATGAAAGATGATCGACCACCGTCAATCGTAGTCAATTTTGTTTCAAGACAGACAAAAAACCAGTGGATTCATGCAAGGCGAGAGAGAAAGGGGATGTCTGCCCATGAACTGCATCCTTCTTTTCCGAGTATACAAATCTATATTAACGATCACCTTACTGAGAAAAACAACGCTATTTACTTTGAGGCGAGGCGTCAAGTCAAGTGCGGCAAACTGGCGGCTGCGTGGGTTGCCGACGGTAGAGTGCTGGTCAAGCGGACGCAGACCGCGACCCCGTTGCGAGTAAAACATGTGGAGTTTTTTCAACAATTATTGGAGAACAATCAGCTACAATCCTTGGCAGCCGATACCGAGTCGCTCCCTGCCGCTCCCGATGTGACCAGTGATGTGGTAGCGGTTACATCAAACCCGGAGGCGGCTGGTCTAGAATCTGTGCCCGTCAATAAATAACATGCAAGTGTCTTGAGTAACGAAATGGAACAACTGTGAGTTTTTACTACTTATATTTATCCAATCTACAAATGAGACTGATAAATAATAAAAATAAAATATATACATCTAATATTGATATACCTATTATAGCCAGTAACATTATCATAGAGCAGAGGACTTCTAGCTTAATTTAATTTATCAAGTTTTTATTTATTAAACCAACTGAGGAACACTGAATTTTTCTTTTTAACTGATAAGCGAAATTGAATGTATTATATTGTTCTATTACAACTAGAAATGATCATTATTTATTGATAGATAGGCTACAATCGGTAGCCTATTAATCATTAATCATTAATTATTAATCATTAATCAAATCATAAGAACTCAAACTCTAATTTATTTCTTGAACTGGTCTACAGTATAATGTACCTATATTTAATTTTGTTTAAATTATCTTACTTCAATTTTAAAGTAGAAATTCAAATCGAAAGATACTATATTTATCATACTTAGTAACATTAATTGTTTTAGCATGATCTAACTTAGTTGTGTGGTAAATTACGTTACCAGAACAACTTTTCACAGTTATTATTATTTTCAAAATCATGGTAATCATTTTTGCGTTAATTTTTATGTTTAATTTACCTTTTCAACAGTAAATTTTCCATTATTTAACCTATTAAGAATGACATGAAGTTTGATTAGCAATATTGATAATATGATTTTATCGCATAGATCTTGAAAAACCTTTTAATAAGAGAATTCTCATAAACTGTTCCATATTCAGTCTATATATTATTTTTTACTATAACAACAATATACTGTTATTCTCTTAGCAGTAGATTCTGAACGATTCATAGATTCTTATTCAATTCTAATCTTATCAAACTTAAAAACGATTATTAATTTTGTAACGCTTGAGAGGCCTCAATGTGATTCTATATATATATTTAGTAGCTTTCCGAAGACAGATTCACTTAGAATAATTTTTATGGTTGAACAGAACTGTGTTTTTGATTACCCGTTAGTAGAGTGCTTATACTGTGAAGATACAGTTAGCTTTTATCAGGCTAATCAGGAAGATAAGATAGGTAATACTCGATCTTTCAAAATTATTCACCAGAATATCCGGAGCTATAATCGCAATTTCGATGAATTTTTAGTATTAATTGAAGATCTTAAAGTAAAATTTAACTGCATCATTCTGACCGAAGCATGGCTTAAAGGCGATAGTGATTTAATACGCATTGATGGCTTCAATGTGTTTAGATCATTTAATAGTATCAATAATAATGATGGTATTGTTGTCTACATTGATAGTGCTCTATCCGTATCATGCACTGAGCTGTGTTTGGGAGGGGTGGCCACCTGCCTTAACCTTGCCTTCGACTGGTTTGACCTTCCTTGCAATCTCTTAGCTGTTTATCGCAGTCCAAATTCCAATCAATCGCTATTTACGAATGCTTTAAATGATTTTTGTGGCGAAAACTTTGAAAACTCTGGCCTTTCAGCAGTGATAGGCGATATTAACTGTGATATCCTTAATCCAACCCCAAATGCGCAATTAGATCGCTACATGGAGGTGATGTATGCAAACGGCTTAATCTCATGTATTGATAAAGTAACCCGGCCTGATAGTAATACTTGTATTGATCATATTTTTTCTAAAATTCCAAACAAAACAAAATTATCATCCTACATCTTAAAATCTGAAATAACCGACCACTACCCCATCTGCTTAAACATAATTTACAATAGTAATAATTGCAATAATAATAATAATAATAACAATACCAATATGAACCAATCTTATTCAAAAGTATGTTGGAGTAGCATAAAGAATAGTTTGCAGTTTCAGTGTTGGGATGAAATTTTAAATACAACTGATGTTGACATTGCTACAGATTCTTTTATCAGTATTTTGAAAACATCTCTAGAGTCTAATTCAAGTAGTGTACCAATAACTTCAAAAAATAAAAAAATAAAACCGTGGATAACCTCTGGGTTAGTAATATCTATAAGAATGCGCGATAAGCTTAGCAAAAAAGTTCGGGCTCAACCTTTTAATTTCGATCTTAAACAAAGATATATCAGGTACAGGAACTCGCTTCACTCACTAATAAAAAAAGTTAAAAATAACTTTTATAAAAGAAAAATAGATTCTGCAGCTGGCGATCCTAGAAAATTCTGGAAAGTCGTCAATGAGATTTCAGGGCGTCCAGTTAGCAGGGAGGGAGTTCCAGTCGGGGCTTTTCGGCACACCATGGGTGGCTCGGCTGCCACAGCACTCGAAACACAACTAAGCAATTCATTCAACCAATACTTCTCCTCGGTGGGGAAGAGACTGGCAGAGGCTGTGAACCCGACGGGGCCGGCCGAGGTTGACGATGCTGACCATGCCATTCAGTCCGTATTTAGACTACAGCCGATCAGTCCTAAAGAGCTTTATGACGTTCTAAATAGTATTAGAGGCAATTCATCACCCGGTTTGGATAATATACCCACTAAAATGATCAAAAATAATTATAATGAATTAAAACAACCTTTATTGCATATTATAAATCTGAGTATCAAGACAGGGAAATTTCCAACATCATTAAAAACAGCAAAAATCATACCTATCTATAAAGCAGGACCAAAGTCAACAATAAGCAACTATAGGCCAATCTCTCTTCTCACACCTATTAGTAAAATCATTGAAAAATGTGTTAAAGTACAGCTTACAAGATACCTTGTTGAAAAAAATATTATTGCAGACGAACAATATGGATTCATTACCAACAAAAGCACCTCAGATGCTTTGTTTGACCTAACCAAAGAAATAGCTACAAAATTAGGAAATAATAAGAAAGTTTTCATAACATTTTTAGACATTGCAAAAGCATTTGATGCTATTGATAGGGAAAAGCTTTACAAAAAACTAGAAACAATAGGAGTGAGAAACAGAGAATTGGAGTGGTTTACTAGTTATTTTGAAAATAGATCACAAATTGTTTCAATTAATGGAAATTTTAGTGAACTATTACCTATAGAGTACGGAGTGGTCCAAGGTAGTACATTGGGCCCTCTACTATTCTTGATTTATATAAACAATATCAACAAATTGAAAATCAAAGGAAAACTGTTCTTGTTTGCGGATGATACGGCTGTGGTCTCAGAAGGCTGCACGTGGGGTGAGGCATACGAACAGGCATCCTATGATCTTGCCAAAATTAAAAATTGGTTCGACCACAACTCCCTCACGGTTAATGTTAATAAAACAAAATGTCTTCCATTTATTGGTCGACAAGATATTGACTGTGATGGCTGTGTGTTGAGAATGCACACCTGTGGCGATCCTCAGTCGGAGGTATGCGGCTGTGGCATAGTTGAGCGTGTGGATCGGTATAAATATTTAGAAGTCATCCTTGACAACAAATTATGCTGGGTTCCCCATGTACAAGGGCTGAAGAGCCGATTGAGGAAACTGATCTATGCGTTTTCTCGGCTGGGCCAAGTGCTGACGGTGGATCGCTGCAGGACTGTGTACTATGCATACGTGCAGTCTTTATTGCAGTATGGCATTTTGGCTTGGGGTGGGTCGTCGTCGGCGGTTTTGGAGCCTCTGTCAGTCGCCCAAAGGTTGATTATAAAAACCATTTTACAAAAAAATCAACGTTTTCCCACAAATCTACTATTTAATATATTTCCAGTAATGAATGTTAGGCAGATCTACATAAAAACTTTGGTAATTTACATTTTCAATAATAAAGACACTTTCTTCAGAGAAATTCAACACAGTCATTCAACCAGAAACCATATAATGTCACGTTTGTATAATCCTATTATTAGTATCAGTTTACAAAGGCACAATTCATTTTATATTTCCCAATGGCTGTATAGAAATCTTCCTGCAGAAATAGTTGAGGCTGGGGCGGGCCGAGTCACTGTTGTGTTGAAGCACAGAATTACTGAGTGGTTAATGCATGTTGGATGGCAGGGTGCAGAAAATTTAATTAAATCACCTTATGTTTGAAATTTGTAATTTTTATTTTTGTTCTTTCTTATCAAATACATTTTTTCCTGAATAAAATAGAAAAGCGATGCCGGCTGTTCTGGAATTTGATAAATATTAATTATTTAATTATAAAAACTATATTACAAGTCATTTACCTACTCCTCTTCCACTTAATCTATCTTATCTTCCTCCTTTCTTCTTGTAAATTAAAATTTAATATTACCAATTCTAAAAAAATATTATTGATTCTATTATTAGTTCTTATTACCATTTATGTATCTTATAATAATTATTTCCCAATATATGATTAACACATAAATTCTAAGAACTGCTCCCACACACGGACGTAAAAGTCCAGGTGGGTTCTAATATTCATTTTATAAGTACTGTACTGTGTTGTATTTTGTTTGATACGAGAATAAAGAATGTAATGTAATGTAAAATGATTACACATGAATGCCTGATGCTGAAGCGGGATATTCGAACCCACGACCACTTAAACGACAGCAAGCTGAAGTTGCGACGCCCCAACCAAACGTTCCTTCATAGTGTCTCTAGACTTGAGGAACTCTTGAATTGCATTTAAAGTAGAGGCATTTCAAGAGCCCTTCGAGTAGAAAGGCACTGAAGGAGTGTTCATTTAATTATACAGGCTTGAGTCTCTTGTATTTACTAGTCTCTTATATTACTAGGCCTGGCTTATTCTTGATAACGAAATTTGAATGAACGAATATTGGAATGGTTTATGATTGCAGGCAATGAAGTACCTGGCAGCATTCGTGTGTTTGGAAGCGATGGCTGCATTCTGGATTTGCTCAGCTTCAGTTCCAACGCAAACTACACAGTCGCCAACGAAAGGGGCTCCACTGAGTTGAGAGGCACACGTCACACCACTTTGGGAAATAACATGTAAGCATTTAAAGCGAATTTTACAATCTAATATCATAAATGACACTGTATTTTTTTTTTTTTTTTTTTTTTTTTTTTTTGAGGATGAAGCCCACATAGGTCTGAGACCTGTGCGTGGGTAATGAGTTGGATGCGTTTTTGCTGGCCAATCTAATCGGTCACCGTTACGAACAAGACCTACGAGAACGCAGCTTATCTCTCTGATTGAACAGATACCTGCTACGGCTCGCGGCTATCACTTCCCTTAGTTGTGCTGTGTTATAGTCCAAAGAGCGTACTACACAAACGAGGAGTGATGTAGTTTCTGATTGCTCTCCTCACTTAGCTTACAGTGTTATATCAGTATGCCAAGCCCACCTGAACAAAGTATGAAGTTCCATGCTTGACAGTCTACTCTCACCACTAAACAGAGTCTGGCTGTATAGGTGAGCACGTATACTATCCAGTACACCTCTGTGCTACTTCCTGCGACCAAGTCATCATTTGATAGAGACGTTTGGAGAGCAGCACAATATTGATGTGGTCTTTTTTGTATTTGAGATGAACAAAACTCAGTTCACCTCAAGCCACAATAAGGCATTAATTACCTATTCAACCCTATCTTACTGTCTGTGATATATATAATCGTTATATATATATAAACGTCATATATAATCAAATATATGTGAGTAAAACATTATTTAAAAGTGAAATACAGTGTCAGTTTTAATACTAGATTGTTCATTAAGTATTTCGTCATGGAAAGCATCACAGATAATCGTTGCACTTGCACTTATACATCTGCACTTATTAATATTTATTTGCCAACACCCAAAGTCCTCTCTCGTATAGCATAATTCACTTTGGAGAATAGTGCAAAAGTCAAACCAATTTTTATTCCAAAAAAAGCAATGAGTAGGCCAATCATCAGTAAGTTATCATATAATGAACATTGTAAAAGTAACCCTTTTGAATCGGATATCTAGAACATGACAAACTATTAATACATTTAATTTCATAATCTAATATTAAAACTGACACTGTATTTCACTTTTGAATAATGTTTTAAAAGTGAAATACAGTGTCAGTTTTAATATTAGATTGTTCATTAAGTATTTCGTCATGGAAAACATCACAGATTAATTCCTTAGTCTCATTTTTCTTATTCCTTTTCTTACAGTTCTTCTTGTTTTTCGCCTTCTTTAACCTTGCCTTCTTTTTCCTTTTAATGTTTTTTCTTCGCCCTCTTCTTCTTTGTCATCTTCTTCTCCTTCTCTTTCGCCACCTCCTCCTCCTCACACCTACTCCTCC
This sequence comes from Conomelus anceps, assembly GCA_948455865.1. Classification (NCBI taxonomy): domain Eukaryota; kingdom Metazoa; phylum Arthropoda; class Insecta; order Hemiptera; family Delphacidae; genus Conomelus; species Conomelus anceps. Next base: position 1,113,610 of record OX418217.1, on the reverse strand, counting down.
CTTCATCGCCACCTTTGCTCACTTCCTCCACCTCTTTCCTCATCACACCTGCTTCACCTCCTCCAATTCCTCCTTCTCCTCCTCCCCTTTTTTTCTTGTTCATTTTCTTCTTATTCCCTTTTTTAAAACTTCAAATCCAATTTATTCACCAATTTTCAACATTGTTACAACGAAAAATATATAACTTTTATAAGATAATTGGCATGGCTGGAAAAAAATCTTGTGCTCAAGCCACGAGTTCAAACATTATCACATGATTCTGTTATAAGACAGCACTATAATTTGCATACTAGAAACAGATATTTCAAAAAATATATATATATTTTGATGATAATGTTTTTTTTTTATCTGTATCTAGTATGCAAATTAAATTTTCTATATATATATATATATATATTAAAAAAATAAAATAAAAATACATTACGGATGAATTTTTTTTTTTTTTTTTTTTTTTTGAAATTGAAACCAGAGTAGTAGTCAAATTAAAAAAAAAATTGCTCTCTCCCCTTCTTCTTCTTATTCACTTTTTTCTTCATTTTCACCTTCTTTTTCTTCTTCCCCTTATTCTTCTCTTTTTTTCTTCTTCCGCTTTTTCTGTTTCTTCTACTTTTTCTTTTTCGTCTTCTCTTTCTTCTCTTCTTATTTCCCTTCTTTTTCTTAGGCTTCACCTTCTCTTTTCCTCCTTCTCCACCTTTTTCTTCCTTGCTTCATTTTCATCCTTCTGCCTCTCCTCTTTCAATCCTTCACTCTCCAGCATTACAGACCTCTCTTTAAAGACATTTATAAATTAATAAGATTTGAATTGAACAGGTACAGTAGTTCTCCAAGGGCTGAAACGACGCCTCCGTGGGATCAGCCGGGCCTGGACAGCGCGTCGCGGTGGGACGGCAAGGGCGACGTTGGATCCAACTACCGCGACGAGCTCAATCTTCTGCTGACTCAGCTGCTTGGGCCTGCGCATGCGCAACACACCGATAACTTTCCAGCCGGTGACATCTTTCGATTGAATTTGTTCGAGGGCTATGATGGGGACAACAGGTAAGAGAGCTATCAGTTAATTCAAACATGGTATTATGACAATATATTAATATTATTATTGATGTCATTACTGACTTTTAACATGAATTATTATATTTTCGTTTTATTTTAAATGAAACCTGTACAACTTGCCAGTAAATCTAGGCTCTAAAGAATAGACAGGGCTTCAATCTGTTTCCTGTATCCTTATATTTTTTTGAACAAAAAGTTTCCACACCTCTAAACTCGCACAGTTTGCCAGATTAGTTCTGAAACTCTAAATGGGCACTTTATCAATTCGTGTTAAATAATAAAAATAATTATTAGTTTTACAACATAATTATTCATGGAATTGTTTTAAAATTCCATTCTCCTGTTTTTCTATTCTCTTCTTTCAATAAAATGTTTTTTGACTGTTTGATTTATAGATAGTTGAAGTTAATCAATATTAAACTTCATGGTTTATTTCTTTGTAATTTTTCATTTTCCTCTGTTTTCTTTGAACTAACAATGTAATTCATATTCATAATCCATTTATTTGCAGCCGATATACAATTAGTAATGGAGGCTAAGTCAAGATCAGTCATATTTTAATATTCACTAATAACAATAATTATTCAATAGGAATAATATACTTGGATTTTGAGCGAAAATATACAGATAGTTTTTCGTGTCTTGTGTTGTATAGTGATGCTACCTATTTTATAGTGGGGTATCATAATTAGGAATAAAATTATATTATTTAGTAGCAATTTTATGAGTCGGGATTCTCCTTAATATCTGTATCTTTGTTTTTTGAATAAACTCCTCTGGATGTTTCGCAGTATCATCCAGAGAAATTATTATTATTATTTTTGTATCACTATTGGTCTTATCAGTCTCTTATAACTAACTAACTAACTTATTATAGCTATAACTACTTATACAGTAAGTAACTATAACTTATAACTAACTGATACGAGAAATTGTAAAAATGAAAAAATAATATTAATCTAGGAATGATTACTTTTATTTCAGACAAAACGTGACAACTAAAGAGAAGTGCATTGCGAATTCAGTGGATGATAACCGACACAGCAAAGCATTGCACAAAATAAGCTCAGAGATGACGGTTGAAGACACTGAACGATCCACTTCATCTTCTCTTACAGTGCTAGATCTCCTTGATCTAGTTCAATAGTTGTAGTTATAATAAGAGGTTTCACATTGACAAGACAAATCATCTAAACACTGTGAGGTTTCATTCACATATATCCCCGATTAGTATTCATGATTCACTGTGAGATTTATCTGTGATTTCTTCAAGTTTTAATGAATAGAACTATCTATATTTTGAAAATTTTATCTAGATACCATAGTCATAGAAAAGCTCAACCATATTTAAACTTGAAATGAACTCAAGACATACTAAGTAATGTAGTTGTGGTAGGTTAAATAAATACAATCCGTTAGTGGAATTGATAAGATAGTATAACGTTCAGGTCGGCTGCACAATGAGGAAGCAGACTGCTGCAAACAAGCATTGTGTGTCATCGGATTTGTTGGTAACCAAATTTTTTGGAGTTGAAGTGACTTTGTAGGCGTTTTTTTCATACAAAATGTATTGCAGAACACGCTTCCAGTTCTGCAATTTCAATAGCAGAATGTTGCAAGCAAACGTTGGCATCGATTTTGCTCCATTGGTTTTGTAAGAAACTTTGAATTTTGTTGGAAGTTGATCTGGCTTTGCAGACATTTAATTTCATGCAAAATGTATTAATAAGATTAATCTTGCAGGAAGCGCTCCTAGCCCCGCAATTACCCAAGCAAATTCACTCACAACACATTTAAATTCAATATGTTTTGTCAACAATGCATTTTGAAAAACATGCTTCCACTCTTTTGCTCCCTCAGTGTGTGGCCAGTCTTACGTTGTACAGAAACTAATTAACCAAATATTATAGTAAATGGAATATTCAGAACGTATGAGTTTTTACTGTCTGTTTCCAATACTTTCTAAAGCAACAGTTGGCCATGATCAGGATTATAAATTTCCATAGGTGCCATTGGTCTAGGTATCAATTCAAAAACATTGTTTACAACAGCTTCCAAAGATTAAAGGGTCGATGACATTGGGCGATCTAGTAGGTAAGCGAGTAGCTAGTAGAAACGTTTCAGCAGCTTGGCATGCCAAGCCGATTTATAGAAAAAATGAAACTTCCAGAATTACCCCCATACTATGGAATTTCAAAGATAATAATTAGTATTGCAAGGCAAAGTTAAAATTTGAACAGAATTTATTAATTTCGAATTCCTTTAATTGCTATCAGTTTATACTGAAGACTTCCGCAATGGCGGATATTGACAACAGTATTTAATAGCTGATGGAAATCGATGAATGCTACTTTACAAAAATATCAGTCACCACCGGGAATCGAACCACGGACCTCCCAATTGCCGGTCGGGTTTAAGTAAATTTGTCAGTTTGTTCAATTGTCAGTAACTTCGAACTAACTTGTTAAAATTTGAAGTGTACCAACAGTGTTCAATAAAATTTTATCAAAATAGTTGATTGTTGTTACCACAGAAAGTTCAATATGTCTTATCATGTGGCATCGTTGGCAGCGACAATAACATTTTATTTTGGTGTTGGCTACACTGCCAGCAAGTAGCAAATAAAAAGTAGAGAGGCTCTCGAAATTTCATTTGCTACTTGCTGTTATGTTGGCAGCCACAATAACATTGTATTTTGGTGTTGGCTACACTGCCAGCAAGTAGCAAATAAAAAGTAGAGAGGCTCTCAACATTTCATTTGCTACTTGCTGGCAGTGTAGCCAACACCAAAATACAATGTTGCCAAAACCGACATTTAACCATGCAGGATGCCAACATAACACTTCAGATGAGACATATTGAACAACAATCAACTGTTTTGATATAATTTTATTGAACAACTGTTGGTACACCTCAAATTTTTATTTTGTATTAGAATATCATTTATTATCTTTGAAATTCCATATTGTGGGTGTAATTCTGGAAGTTTCATTTTTTCTATAAATCGGCTTGGCATGCTGAGCTGCTGAAAAATTGTTGGCCTGTAATGTTTCTATTTGCTACTCGCTTAGCTACTAACTCGCCCAATGGGATTGACCCCTAATTTAGTTGTAAGTTTTGATTTTTCAACATAGTGTAAGAGCCTTATAAAGAATCACTGCAGTCGCAGAACTCAATTAATATTTATTAATCACAACAGCTGGGTAAATTTGATTAAAAAATCAGCTGATGGCTCTAAACATGACAATGCCTTTATGTACTTTGACATTGTTGAGCATCTTTGACGCATCATTCACCATCATCCAACTTATTACCCACGCACAGGTCTCAGACCTATGTGGGCTTCATCCTCGAAAAAAAATGAAGCCTAAATTGTGGTGCGCAATTGTGACTGCAATCGAACTGTAAAATAAGGGTCTTAGAAAACAAGAAATTAGTTGATATTTATGATTTCTCAATGGCTAGTAATGCAACTACTGACATTTAAGTGGGTTCACTTGCTATCTCATCAGTCACTATCAAGTGATAATGACTTCCTGGATTTCTTGTTCCATGACGAACTGCGTTGTTAATATAACCTTTTCATGTGAAAATTTAATGACTTGCAGTCAAATATTTGTTAAGAATAAGTATAATAACTCACTTAATCTGGCCGAGCGCTTTCGAATCTATGAGATCCATCTTCAGAGGCGTGGGTTCCTAGATCATAATGTCAGTTTTTGGTTAGAAGTGTTGTGGTTTTTGTAAAATATGATCAAAACGTTTGTGAGATTTAAAATTTAGTTGTTCATTGAGAATGTTTTGTTTATTGTGTGTGGTGTGTCTGTATATTTCAAATTCTACATAGGACAAACAGGCCGCACATTCAAACAACGTTACAAGGAACATTTTCAAGCCCTGACATCAAAAGCTGAATCGAATTTTGCCGACCATATCATTCAAACTGGACACACTTTTACTGACATCAGTACCAACCTACACATCCTACATATAAAATCTAAAGGACACGAACTCAACACCTTGGAACAATTCGAAATATACAAACACACCACACACAATAAACAAAACATTCTCAATGAACAACTAAATTTTAAATCTCACAAACTTTTTGATCACATTTTACAAAAACCACAACACTTCTAACCAAAAAACTGACATGATGATCTAGGAACCCACGCCTTTGAAGATGGATCTCATAGATTCGAAAGCGCTCGGCCAGATTAAGTGAGTTATTATACTTATTCTTAACAAATATTTGACTGCAAGTCATTAAATTTTCACATGAAAAGGTTATGATAATGACTTGTACTAGAATAATGATGTTAGGACTAGTACTTCATTATTACGGTTTTCGACTCTACTGAAACAAAATACAGTACTGGTATAGGCTACTTATACTAAACTGAGATTAAATATTTTTTTGTTGATTTAGATTTCACAGTACAAAAGTACCATATTCCAGTGCAATGATTTCAAACCCGTCTTACGACCCTTAAGTAGTTGCATTTTGAGTTCAACCCCCATTAGTTATGTATTAAAATTATGTATCATAAAATTATTTTTTCATTTCTTAACTCTTGGTGTATCATTATTTAGTGTAAAACTAGATAGGAAAAAATATCTATTAAGAGTTTTAAATTTTTAAATGAATGAATAACGTTCAAACAGATTCAATAGCAATGCTATGAAATAATCCTTTTGTCAACAACATTGGTGTAACTATACTAAATATCTTAACTATCTAGTTAATAAAAATATTTCATTATTTACGTATATAAAAGTAGTATAGTTTATTAAGTGTGAGTGTCTCACGGGTAAAACACTATTTTGTGATAAGTATATCAAATGTCAATTCACTAGCTAGTATATTGAACAAATTGTAGCTAATAAAATAGATTTGAAAATGTAACTGTTATCGAATGTTGCTTTCAACATAAATAACAAATTGTTACCATTAAATTAGAACTTCATAACTAAACCGTCTTTCTATAGAAATTATAGCTGTTATTTGTCATTTTCATTTGTTATTTTATTTTTTAAATGAATGGAAAATAATTGCATAATTATAAGCATAAAAAAGAATAACAATAACAGAAAGTAAAAAGAGAAAAGGATTTTATTTCTACAATTTCATAGATATACTGATATGATTGATTTTTCTATTTAAATAAAATTATATTCCATACATTATTTATATTTCTTGTTTATTACTTTATTGTTATTTAACTTAATATAGTTGTAAAGTTAACGATTATGTACATTTTTTAAATGAAAATCAATTTATTTATCCTTTTTAAAGGAATACACAATAATCTTACAATATAAAATAGAATAAATATAGTCATCCTATATAATAAAAATATGATAAACTAATGATTGGCTACATGTCGAAATATATAGTGATAGTTGGCAATTGAGGAATTGCATAGACATATATTGGGAAAATATAGTAAAGAATGAAATAAATAATTCTATATGTGAATAAATCCAATAAAGTTTCAACTACCAGAGAATTTAAAGAAGTTACAACAATATGTGGTAAACTGCCTCGAAACCAAACATTGGTTGGCTAGTTAGCCTATATAAGTTTTCAACTTTCAATCAAACAGTTGGTTCAAAAAGTTAAGTATGGATACTGTAACTAAGGCAAGCTAACATCATTAAACTACTAAAATCTACAAAAACCAGGAGGTTTTGGTGGGTCACTACTCCAATCAAGTATGTTTTAATATATATAAGCAAGCTAAAAAGGTTTATATTGTTGAATTTTATCTGTGAAATTAAAATAGTTGGAATAAAATGATTGTGAAATAATTTTAGTGCTTCATTCAAGAGAGTCCTGTTACCGGTACTTACAATAATTTTTTTGTTGTTAACTTTTCATGTGAAATTTAACGACTTGCAGTCAAATATTTGTTAAGAATAAGTATAATAACTCACTTAATCTGGCCGAGCGCTTTCGAATCTATGATCTAGATCTATGATTTCTATAAATCTAGATTCGAAAGCGCTCGGCCAGATTAAGTGAGTTATTATACTTATTCTTAACAAATATTCAACTGCAAGTCGTTAAATTTCACATGAAAAGTTAATATTAACAACGCAGTTCGTCATGGAACAAGAAATCCAGGAATTTTTGTTGTTATTGCTGATGATGCTCACATGAGTCTAAGACTTGTGCGTGGGTAATGAGGTGAATGATTACACTTAAATGCCTGACGGTGGAGCCGGATTCGAACCCACAACTACTTAACGACAGCAAGCTGAAGTTGCTATGCCCCAACCAACTGCGCTAAGCGGCCCAGTAATTTACATTTACTCTTGAGACAACATTTTAAAATTAAAAAAATATTTTAAACAAATTATTAGAACTTGAAATTTTTGCATTAAGATATCAAGTCACTTTACTTTTCCTTTGTTGAGGCATCCCACAGATCGCCTGGCCCATGTTCATTGCCTCTAGTTGGGATTTTTTAACATGCAACTGATGTGTGGATTCAAAAAAATACTGTATAATGCTGTAATAAATCAAAGTACCTATGATCTGCCCATGAGAGAATAAACTGAGGGGCCACCTACTGAGTCATAACATCATGCTCAAGTCTATTCACAAGCCAAAACCATCAATAAAACCAAAATCAAGCACAAACAAAAATAGCATGGCTGGCTGCTGACAGAGGGATGATAGTGAACTAGAACATGACAAAAATGTGGCATGATGACCCTCCCCCCCCCCCCCCCTATTGGCCACAGCTGTTTGGCCCATTAGATTTTGGGTGGAGCTCTAGATATAGTAAATCAACTGAGTCAACCTATCACTATGTTCCATCCTAAGTAGTAGAATTTTTGACATTTACACTTTGAAATAAAAGCAGACATAACCTCATATTCAATAACCTCTAAAACCCCATAGAAAGTTTATTCTCTTAAACTTAAGGTTGGTAGTTGTGAAATGCATTTTATTTCAAATGAACAACACACATGTTCTACAATAGCGGATTCAGTGGAGTTAGTGAAAGCAGACATGTGCTCCTTCGAGGTTCTGCCTGTCTGTTACTATCTAGAACTTGTAATAACACTTCAACTTGTGCACCCCAGATATTGTGTTGTATGCATTGTTGGCAAATGGAATTTGGTGGACATTTGGTATGTTTTTATCTCTTTTGAATTTGTTGGCTAAGGAGTTGGATTGTTTTATATTTTTATGGTTAAATATGGTTTAACTTATAAATTTAACCACTTGCAGTCATTTTTAATGAGAATAAATAAACAATTTATTCATGTAGGGTAGGCTGAAACAGCTGTTAAAAATAGAGCATCATGATTCGAAAACGTTTCAGCCGACATGAGTAAATTAATTGTTTATTCTCAACTAAAAATGACTGCAAGTCGTTGAGTTTACCATAGAAAGTTAATTTTAACAATGCAGATCGTTATGGTTGAAGAAATTCAAGAATCAGGTTGTATTTTTATGTATGTGAAAGTCCACATTCTATATGCTGTAGGCCTACTCACTAGAGTACATGTTACAAACTACAAGCTTTTATTGGAATCCAGAGCTGCAGTTGTAGGAAAAGTGTTGTATGTAATTCGTGCGTGAAGTTTCTTTATTGCTCTTGCAAAATTACTGTTTTGACTTGAGCAATAAAGTCGCGCTTTACGCTCTTAATACATAAAATAACAAGACCCCCACCAAACTCCCGAACTGGGACCGCTCCTGGTCCCAGTTGGATTATCTTTGGTTTCTGTGTGGGTTTTCAATGACGCTCAGCACACTATTAGGTGGCCGGGTGCCCTAAAGTTGTGTTGGTGGTGGGGAGGGGGTAAAATCATAGAACAACTACTAGTGGTTTAATAATAATTAATGATATTTATCAATTTGGTATAATTATTTATCAATGTGATATAGTCCTAATGTATTTTTAAATGTTTTATCAGTGTAAAGTCCGCCCTCTGCCGATTATTAGATGTTACCAAGCTATAATATCTCTATTATATAGATAGCATCAGGATAGCATTAGTGGAAGGAACTCTTGTAGCAATCTGATAGACTCTCAAGATTCTAAGAGATTAAGTAAATCTACTTCAATATGCAAAAGCAACGATAAAGTACCGTAATAAGGGATGATAGGGAAGTATCGGTACTCACTGTGTTCCATCAGAATATTCAATACATTCGTAACAAAATAGATAGAATCGAAGTATTTTTTAAAGAAGAGGCTCCTGATATAGCTATTTTCACAGAGCATGGTTTAAAAGAAGATGAATTGTCACAACTTAATATTCCAAACTATTCATTGAAAACGTCGTATTGCAGGACATCTCATCGAAGTGGGGGAGTAGCTATCTTCACTAAAAATGCTAAGAATATGCAAACATTTAATTTAGAATATGTAGAGAAATTTGCTGTGGAAATGGATTTAGAAGTTTCTGGGTTAAGAGTAAAAATCGACAATAATTTCGAAGTAGCGGTGTTACGTATTTATAGGTCACCAAATGGGGAATGGAACAATTTTTGTGAACTATTCAATAGGATTTTAGAGATTACTACTACTCGTTTTATTGTAGCGGGAGATTTCAATACAGACTTTGCAACACAGAATAAAATGACAGAAGATTTAAGGGATATTATATACATGAATAACTTGGAAATAAAAGTTCATGAATATACCAGAGTCACAAGAACATCACAAACAATAATTGATAACATCCTTACTAATATAGATTGCTCTAAAACAAGATTAGACGGCTCGGAACTATCTGATCATGACTATAAAATCTTAGAGGTGGGGTTGCAAGGTCATAAATCAATTAAAAAGAGTAGAGTAATGAAAGAAATTCAACAATGTGAACAGGGGAATATCGATTGTTTGAAGCAGAATCTGCTACAAGAAAACTGGAGTAGGGTTTACAATAGCAATAGTTTGAATAACAAATATGATAGTTTCATTAATATTTTAAGGTTTCATATTACTATGAGTTGTCCAGCTAAAAAGTCCCTGTAAAAAACAAATTAGACAAGATTGAAGAGTGGATAACTGATGATATCCTTGCAGAAAGAAATAGGGTTAAAGATGCATATGATGAATTCAAACTATCTAGAAATATGTTAAGTGAAGATAATTACAAAGCTCTAAAGAAAAATTATACAAGAGAAGTGAAAAGAGCGAAATGAAAGAAAACAGCTGAAATTTTTAATAATAGTGTGTACTTTAACACAGCAGTGTGGGATGTAATAAACAAAAATAGGCAAGTAGCTCATGTAGATGCTGCTTATACTAGTGTCCCCAGAATAATTAACGAAAATGACAAATATATTGATGATAGTGTAGACATTTGTAATTTCTTTAACAAATATTATCAACTGGTTGCTAAGAATCTTCAAAAATCTCTTAATACAGGTATTAGTGATGTTGAAGATCCATCTTGTTTCCACTAATATGTAATATAAACTTAATGAAACAACTTTTGAATGGAAATTAACTCACGTTATGGCGTGACGGCCGTTTCGCTCTGTTGTCTAGATCATCGTCAGACGACCCACAGTACACTGACTTAAGGTATGAGTTTATACACCTTAACTGGAGTCTCTGAGACGTAATCTACAAAAACATAAAACATATTTTAAAACAAAAAAAGAAACCGACTTCAGTGAAATGATAAAATACTCACGTACTAAAAAGTTTTAAATAAAGTATTTACTTTAAACTGAGAAAATTTTAAATTTCATACAAGTAATCTTTTGAAGTCGGCGCCAAATATTTTATAAAGATGATAAGAAATTCTATCTAATATCAAAACTAACACTGTATTTTTTTGGAGGATGAAGCCCACATAGGTATGAGAGTTTTGCGTGGGTAATGAATTGGATGATGGAGATTGATGAGTTGAACCTACAGTTCTAGGTGGGTTCCTAACCACCAGGAAGTGATTGATCAGAAATTCTATCTAATATCAAAACTAACACTGTATTTCAATTAAATTGATGTGATTTACACTCACTTTTACTGAAATACAGTAATTGATAAGAAATTCTATCTAATTTTTTTTTTTTTTTTTTTGTAGATTACGTCTTGGAGACTCCAGTTAAGGAGTATAAGACAAGTCAGATCAACAATATTATACACTAGATACCATAATTACTTCAATTAGTTGAGGTGAGGCTTAATTTTGATGTGAAAGGAACTCTTGTACACTATAAAAAGCTTTATCAACTAAATATTTCTTCAATTGTTTTTTAAATATTTCTATATTTTCAAGACTCTTCAAAAACTGCGGTAGCTTGTTGTAGAATTTCCTACCAATATAACTAGGTTTTTGTTTGAATAAGCTACTATTGTGACTCACCAAGTGATAATCTCCTCGGCTTCTTGTATTATAATCATGTACATCAAGATTTTGGTTAATATCATTCGTTTTTACATATAAAGTAGCTTCATACACATATAAGCAGGGCACAGTTAGGAGAACAAGTCTCTTGAACAACGGCCTACATGAATCTAATCTATTTACTCTTTCTATACACCTAACCGCTTTCTTTTGGATCTTAAACACCCTATCAAGATTTTGTTTTGATGAATTACCCCATACTAAGATAGCATACCTAATATGTGACAGTAAGAGCCCATGGTAAGCTGTAAAAAGTAACTTTTTGTCATTCAATCTAGCAAGCTGTCGCAGGACAAATACCCCAGATGAAATTTTACTACATATTTTCTCAATGTATGGAGTCCAGGTCAATCGTCTATCCAACATAACTCCTAGAAATGCAATTTTTTCTTCCTGGTCTAATTGATTATCGTTTACAAACACGTTTATAGCCCTATCTTCATTTAAATTATGTTTATTTTTGAATTGAAGGTATTGGTATTTTTTACTATTTATAGTTAATTTCAACTGATTTAAAAATTGGACAATGGACTGCACACCTATATGGGCACTTATTTCTAAATTATCTAGAATGGAATTGCTGAAAATGAGTGATGTATCATCAGCAAATAAGAGGGCTCTACCACTAATTAATTCTTTAGGTAAACGGTTGACATATAACAAAAAAAGCAATGGACCTAGTATTGACCTCTGAGGCACTCCAGCTTGCACCTCTAATTTATTAGATTTATTCTTTACTATCCTATTACCAACTACTGTAGTTAGTTCTACACATTGTTTTCTCCCAATAAGATATGATTCAAACCATTTCAGTTCAACCCCATTTACACTTACATTTTGCAGTATTTCCAATAAAGTTCTATGATTAACACAATCAAATGCCTTTGACAAATCTAAGAAGATTGCAGTAGCTTTATCACCTGAATCTATTATATCTATTAGTTTTTCAACTAGGGAAACTATGGCTGTTTTTGTTGATCTCCCTTTCTGGAAGCCATGCTGTTCATCACAGATAAAGTTAGCTTCTTGAAGGTGCAGAAGTAACCTATTTAGAACTACTCTTTCAAAAATTTTACTTATTACATTTAAAATACTAATGCGCCTATAGTTTTCTACCTTTTCTTTATCACCACTTTTGAAAATTGGCAAGATCTTCCCCTCTTTTAAGTTATCTGGAAAAACACCTTGTTCTAATGAATGATTGATCAGATGAATCGAAGGGTCTAACAATTGATATTTACATTCTTTCAGAATTTTACTGGATACCCCATCCATTCCCACAGTTTTTTTATTATTTAAACTATCAATGATATTTGACAACTCGTCTTGGCATACTGGGTGGAATTTTAATTCGCTCTGAATCTCCTCAGTATTCCTCATGTTTTCATCACTAATACCTGTATTAAGAGATTTTTGAAGATCCTTAGCAACCAGTTGATAATATCTGTTAAAGAAATTACAAATGTCTACACTATCATCAATATATTTGTTATTTTCGTTAATTATTCTGGGGACACTAGTATAAGCATCTACATGAGCTACTTGCCTAATATCAAAACTAACGCTGTATTTCAATTAAATGTGATTTACACTCACTTTTACTGAAATACAGTGTCAGTTTTGATATTAGATTGTTCAATTATTTCGTCATGGAAAACATCACAGAGTAATTCTGTTATATTTTAGAAGTTTATGGGAAATTTGGCGCCGACTTCAAAAAAGATTACTTGCATGAAATTTAAAATTTTCTCAGTTTAAAGTAAATACTTTATTTTAAACTTTTTAGTACGGTACGTGTTAATGCGGGGTTTACAACGGAGGACCGCGGGGGAACAATAACGAATTGAAAGTATAAAAAATGCAATTTTGTACGACTTACGACTTAAAAGATGCGATTCACGAACATAGCTGCACTCGAGTCCGCTCTCTTGCAGCAACTGACTTGGCTGAGAGGGGGTGGTACTGCCACCAACGTTGATGAGAGGAGGAGCGGGGTAGGGAAGGATAGAGCAGGATTGCACAAACCAACAAAAGATAACTCAATCTCTACCATACCGCCCACATAAAACGAGGTATGAGTTTTAAAGTTTTTGAGGTTGTAACACATATACAAAAAACGAAGCGTTGATGAACTTGTTGGCAATAGCGAAGCACAAAATTAATATGAACGTAGAACAGTACATTAAACACGTAGAATGGAGCGCAAAATAAACAAAAATTAACAAAGAGTTCTCAGAAGGTGGCCAATTTAAACTATTGGCAATACTATCAGTCTATTAACAGGGCGAGTTAGGTGACCGCAGGCTGTGCGGATTAACGCTACTCTTATCACTTTGTCTTGGCCGGGGAATATTTTCTCAACTTTTCCAATAGGCCACAATGTGGGCGCGGTATTCAGGTTTTTGATGAGCACAATTTGACTCACTTTTATCGGTTCTATTGGTGTTTTCCACTTATTTCGTTGGATGAGTGTCTGTAGGTATTCTTTCCTCCATCGGTGCCAAAATGATTGAGTGGTGCGAGGGCCGACATGGAGGTGATCACGACGCATCTGATCGCAAATAAGAGTGCTTAGATGAGACGATTTTGGCAGCAACAACGGATGACGGCTATCATATGGAAGGCATGAATTACGGAGACGTCCGCCCACCCTGAGGAGACCAGAATGATCCATGAAAGGCGCCAGAGAAAGTACCTCTTGCGGTGGATTTTCTCCCTTGTTAAGAAGCTTCAGTGTCAGAGAAGTAGAAGTTTTGATTCAACTTTATTATGCTCAGGAGTGCTGAGCGACATTCAGCAACAGACAGTAGAGGAGAAACGGTTGTCGGTTGTGATCTGCGGCTGCGAAGATTGTACTCATGTGCTTTCTTCAGCTTACATTTTTTTATGAATCTCAACACTAACACGAATATGCGAACTGCCTTGTAGATGTTGGAATATTTTTCAAAGCTTTTAAGAGTGTGTGACTTTTCAAGTACTCTTAATTTGGTCGTTGAACTGTCTTATTGCTTCTGAATACAGTGATGCGGTATTACATAATTGGATGGATTTAAAGCTCTGGTCATATGCTCTAATCCAATGTACTGACTCATGAAATCATGATACTGTTCGTGAACATTTTTATCTGATGCTAATCTTTTTTCAAGCGAAATATACTTTTTCATTGAAGAATTGCGGTTGTCACCTAACAATACATTTTGAGACTTGAACGGTAATGCGACTTCATAACGTCCTGAAGGCCAACGAGTTGTGGTTTCTTTGTATAAATTTTCACAGTAAGCATGAGATAGGTCTTCTTTCGCCTTGACGAACACCTCTTCGGTTTCCAAAAACTTTTGGAGTAACTGGTTGACGGGTTCAACGTACGTGAGAAGACTAGTAGCTGAATTAATTCTCAGGTCGGTTTCATTAGTGTTGACTTTTCCAATGATTACATAGCCGAAAACTGTACTTAAAGCTCCTGGAGAATTGGGGTACATTTTAGTGATTCCATGAGATTGACAACACAAAGTTTGAAGGAAAGAATCAGCTCCTATGAGAAGATCAATTTTATCTGAAATATGGAACTTTTCATCAGCTAATTTCAAATTCGCAAAATGTTCAAAGTCTTTAGCGTTTAATGACACTGTAGGCTGATTACATGTTATGATTGACAATACTGTTGCTTTCGTATTCAATCTGAAATGCGGCTGAAGCTGTGAAGAAATAAGCAAATGAACTTCACCATAACAGTTTGTGGTTTTAGAACCAATACCAATGATTTTTCTATTTGAATAACTAGGTTTCAAATTTAATTTATTCACTAACTCTTTAGTGACAGCGGTTATTTGTGACGCTGAGTCTATTATAGCTCGCGCAACATGAGGCTTGTTGAATGAATCAAAAACTATGACATTAGCAGTACCAAGTAGACAAGAAGAAGAGTTTGACATAGATAAACTTGATGTATTACATGCAAACGTGACATTTTCCTTCTGAGAATGCAAGTTATTTGAATGCTCTGGGTTGAGCGACTTAGAATGTTCAACTGAGTTGAACGACTTATTTTTTGTATGCAACAATGTATGATGCTTACTAGAGTTGCATGATTTACAAGATTTTTGCGACTTGCAGTGATTACGATTATGCGTTCCAAAACATTGAAAACATAGATTCTTTTGTCTGACAAGATTGTATCTCTCATCAACAGACAACTTGACAAATTCTTCACATGAATAAATATTATGATCCGCAGATCCACACACAATACATTGAAGCGGTTTTGACTTGGCATACTGATTAGCATTGACATTTGTTTGAGATGAAGATCGATTACTGGTAACTAGCGAAAATCTCTTAGCGAATTTATTTTCATTTGAATGAATAGGCTTAGACTCATTTTTAATGGTTGGCTGAATTGTAGTAGACGGATTCACCAGTTCGTACGTTCGAGATTTACAATTTAGGAACTTCAATAAATCTTTGTAAGTAGGAGTACTATCAGAAGCTTTATTTTCAAAATCAAGGCGGGTTCTTTGATCTAAATGCTTCAAACACAAAGATAACAGAATGAAATCACACAAATCAGGTAGCTTTTGTGCTTTGAGAGCGGATATACAGTTTGAATGAATGTCAATAAATGCTTTTAATGACGAGTAATCAGACTTAGTAATTGGTTTAAATTCAAGGAGTTGATCAACATAATAGGAGCATAATCTTCTTGGATTAGAATATCTATCACACAACTGGGTATACGCGATGTGATAATTTTCATTAGATAGAGGTAAATTTGCTATCATTTGAGCTGCTGAGCCTGAAATGTTGGCTTTCAGATAGTGAAATTTCTCTATGTCTGACAAGGATTCATTTTTGTGAATAAGAGCATCGAAAATATTTAGAAATTCTATCCATTGCTCAATATCTCCGTTGAATTTCAATAACTTTATTTGAGGAAGATTTACATTAGATCCAGAAGTGGGTTTATGAACAGTTTCACCTACCGTTTGTTTACATTTTGAAGTGAATTGAGAGTACAACTCATAATATCTTTCACTGATAATATCGTATTCTTCGTCATTAAATTCTGATAGAATCACCATTTCTGTGATATTATCATGAAGCGTTTCGAAAGCTCTGAAATCATTTCTGAGATCCTGAATAATGAATTCGGAAAAGTTGTTTGGTAACGTCTTAATTGTTGAAGCGATTTTATTTATAACTCTAGTTCTCTTCAATGTTAACAATTTTAGTTCTAAAGCAGGGTTTTTATTTCCTGTAACGGTAGCATTGACCTGAGATTGGGTACTGTCTTTTTGAGTCGCATCGTTTTGAATACGCGATTCAGTGAGATCATCTCCTACCTCAGACATGATTGTAGTTTTTAGGTTAACTTCCAGATCAACAGCTGATGAGAATTTTTTTCAAGTTCAATGTTCAATAACGACAAGTGCTCTGGCGGTGAGTTTGTGCTAACAGGAATGGATTTGATACAGGATACACAACACGTGCAACAGAAGTGGGTACAGGATACACGCGTGTGTGTGTGTGTGTGTATTGGATAATAGGATACAGGCCTTAATCCATGGTGACACAGCTCCGACGTCAGCGTTGCTTGGAGTGGCTCTCTCTGGTGCGTGCTGTAGACTGTAGTTCTGACTTCTGCGCAGCGCGCTGACCACGTGATGGGTAAGCAGAACGCGATCGCAAATAACTACACGATTGATTGAACTGGTCGATTGAACGAAAACGAGAAATGACTTGATTTTGATGGCGAACAATAAATCGATCAGCAACTATCAAATATGGCCGCCCGAAGGGTTGGAGCATTAATGCAAATGCTTGCGAATTTTAAACTTATGAACCTTTCACGATTTTGATTTGAAATAAACGGAATTTACACTTATAGAACGCGTACAAAACTTTTCACACAGTTCGGAACAACGAATTAAACACTTAACACGAATTTTAAAACAGCGAGTTCAAACGTTTAGTTGTTTGTACATCCATAAACACGGATTTCTATCCGGCCCAGCGAGGACCAAAATGTTAATGCGGGGTTTACAACGGAGGACTGCGGGGGAATATAACGAATTGAAAGTATAAAAAATGCAATTTTGTACGACTTACGACTTAAAAGATGCGATTCACGAACATAGCTGCACTCGAGTCCGCTCTCTTGCAGCAACTGACTTGGTTGAGAGGGGGTGGTACTGCCACCAACGTTGATGAGAGGAGGAGCGGGGTAGGGAAGGAAAGAGCAGGATTGCACAAACCAACAAAAGATAACTCAATCTCTACCAGTACGTGAGTATTTTATCATTTCACTGAAGTCGGTTTCTTTTTTTGTTTTAAAATATGTTTTATTTTAAGCTTTTCAGTTGAATTTTCAAACTTTGAAAACATGAGAAATTTCTTAAAGCCTACATTATGAAATATTTATCAAATTAGCAAGCCAATAATTAATTTATAACATCGAAAGTTAAGTAACTAAAAATCCACTTATAAGAAAAGATAAACTAAGGAAGGTAAATTCTACAACGTTTTATTTAATGTGGAATATTGTATTTAGGAGAATTATAATAGCAAAAGGCTTCTTAAAAGTGAAATGGCTTTTGATTAATTTTGATGTGGTCCCTTTCAGAATATACCTACACTGAAATAGTAGGCCTATATTACGTTACAAGTGCGGAAAATATTGTGCTTACTGAAAATATGATAAGTAAACGCAGGAGATGAAGTTGAGTGCGGTATTATCATACGAGTATGGTGAACATCTTCCCGGACGAGTTATGTACGATATTTTTTGTGTTATGATTGCAAATAAATAACCTTATTCCTATGACTCAATAACATCAACTAAATTATTTACAATTTTCATATGAACATATGGACACAAATATTATATTCTTCTTATTCTCGATTCAAATTAAGTTCATGTGATTGGTCAAAAGAAGTCATTAAAGACTTCTTTCACACTGAACCAGTTTTGGGTAACCGATGTCGTTTACCCGGCATAATTGCATTGCATCATATGATTTCGAAAACCGTCTAGATGTAAAGCGCTCCATATGATACTATGATCAGCCTGGTAAACGACACCGGTTATCCGATTGGCGGTTATGTGTGGAACTATCCTATTCAAACTTGATTGAAATGAAGACATCGAAGAATGCTCCTTTTTGTTTAAGTATTGGGCCGATCCTTGCGAAAATTGTATGGGACCACCGCTGAGCGATGCTCTTTCATTTAAAAAAAAATCATCGAAATCGGTTCAATATTGTTCGAATGATTGATGTACAAACATAAAAAAAAAACAGGTCGAATATAGTAACCTTGTTGTTTTTGGAAGTCGGTTAAAAAAACGCTGTGGCTACGGTCACGGCAGCCGGGTCTCCATTGGGTAGCCGGCAGATAGATGACTCATTTACTTTGAACATTTGCGCATGCGCTGCTATTTATAATGTCAGTGCTCTGTACGATGGTTACGGCTCAGTACCCCAGCGTAGCTTGCATAAATATAGCATAATTATATTAGAGTGGGATAAATTAATATATTGACGTAGAGTACCGGTATCTGAATACTACGTATATTAGAATGGCAGATTTAATGCCAGTGCAATAATATATACTTTCTGATTATCACAGTATACCGCTTATTACATTCATTCGCGCTTTCCTAGAATCTAGAGATCATTATTTCTATGAAGCCTCATGCATCATTGGAAAAGAACCATATTGAACACTCTTTTTTTCTTTTAAATTCAACATTTGAAACCCCTAAGAGAGAATAACGTCTTCTTTTCAAGGCTTTTATGCTTTACCGTACTAAAAATTTATGTCTATCAGTCTGTTAGTGAATGATAGATAACTCGTAATTCACATTATTGTATTTTTCAATTGCTAAAACTTTGTTCTCAACAGCGCACTGGACTAATTCGAATTTTCCAACAATTTTTTTGTGACATCTACACACCCTAAGAAGTAATAAACTGACATTTTTGGGGGTCGCAATATTCTCACAAGAAAATTTAAATTTATAAAAAATTTATAATTAAGAAAATTTAAATTTAAAAAATTTATATTTTTATTTGAAAAATTCATAAAGAAAATTAACATTTATAAAAAATTTCTATAAAATTTCTATTTTTATTTGAAAAATTCATAATTTGCAAACATATGAGGAGCTCCAAACCATAAGACAATATAAGTCAAGTGAATATAACATTTCCAAAATACTACCGCCTCCGAACACAGTGCAAATGCAAACTAATTTCAGTATTTATATCGGGAAACAGGTTAGGCACAATAAAGTTAGGAAACCACTTTCCCGAGGTTGGCTTCACGGGAGTGAGTATACACCCATCGGTTGAGAAAGAGAAGGAGATTTGGTGCAGGCGCAAATGTTCAAAGTAAATGAGTCATCTATCTGCCGGCTACCCAATGGAGACCCGGCTGCCGTGACTGTAGCCACTGCGTTAAAAAAAAGATACTTGCACCGATTTTGCAGACAGTTCCGAGTTCAAACGCATTCCATATTTGTAAATTCCGCTTTCCATTAGTGGTGCGTTGGTCAACAGCTGATTTTTTCCCGCTGATTTTGTTAGTTGTGCAGTAACTGCAGTTGGTACTCTCCGCCAAAACCACTAGCACAGTTACAATTTTCAACGGAAAGTTGCATGCCTTTCTTTCGTGTCTCGTAAATATTGGTGATAATATCGTGCAACTAATGTAAATAATTTCAATTTCTTCAAATCTCGTTTAAATTCTACAATATTTACACTTTAAAATCATATTAGACAACGTTTTTGGACAGTGAATTGTGAAGTTTTCATATTTGTACTCAGTGTTGAAGTGCATACAATCTTGATTCGTTGATAGAAACTTAACTTATTAAGTAGAAATATTATAACAAGATTTCAATTCCAATCTTCGATTTTGTGCTGTGATAAGATTTATACAAATTGTTCTCTATCGTATAGTTTTACGTTGAAAGACGTTTTTCATACCTAACCTCATAAACTTAGAGTTTATCCAGTCAGTACGGTATTGCTATTGTTTGTGGTGTATAGTTGATTAATTAGATTGAAAATGAGGCTAGTAAATACTGAAGTTCTGCAGAATTGCAGAAAAATCCTGCAAATATTAGAAATATTTGCATTATGGCACATTTTGATCATGGAAAACTACTTTGGCAGATTCCTTGGTTGCGAGCAATGGGATAATTTCTCCTCGTTTGGCTGGAAAACTCAGGTAAATGAAACTTTATTTAGAATTATTTTCAAAAATTATCTAGTTTGTCAACTTATTGCAGACTAGTCAGAAAATATTCCAGGGTTAAGGGCGCCCGGCTTCTGAAACCTGTGCTGGGATAGCTTTTAAAACAAACAATGGTTGAGTTTATAGGAGCCTTATCGCTTCACCAGAAACCAAGACAACTGATTGGTCTATTAAAGTTTACACTTTCAAAAATTCGAACATACCAATCAAACGTTCTAGGTTTTGGTGAAATTCCATTTTCCTGTAAACTGTAAGGCTCCCATGAACTCAACCAATGGTTTTTAATGAATGTAAATAAATTAGATTCATGTTGGCCGTTGTTCAAGAGACTTGGGCCCGTATTTATGAACGTGACTTACAATGATCTAAGCACGAGTTATCTAAGTTTGACTTGGAAAAGCTCTATTACATTGAACATGGTCACAAGCTAACCTAAAATTGTGTCGTATTATCAGGCTTTAATAAACATAAAATAACATGCATGAAAAGATAAAGCTACTGAACAGCATGTAAATTTACAGTTACTGTTACATAATAATTACCATGGAACATCATTCAAATCATTATTTTCTGTTTTCCGAATTTGAAAAATGAGAATTGGAGACAGTGTAGTGAACGCTACCTGCCAGCAGACCTGAGAACTTCATCCATTCTATTTCGTAGAAAGAGAATTCTATCCTAGTGCCAAAAAAATGTATAGGTTAGAACTAGATTTATATAAAATAAGTAGAAATAATTTCAATAAGTCAAATATACAGTGAATTACATTGCAATGGTGCAAAAATTGAATATGATGATTTTATTTTATTATTATGAGCCGATGCCTTACTAAAGACTGAAGCCAAAATATGATGCAACACAACAATCTAAGAACGGCTTCAAGTCAGCTCTGTACCTAGCTTGGCGAAGAACGGATTTGAGACTCCAATTATAAGCACGACTTGGCTTTTAAGTTAAGATGTTTAAGTAAGGTTCATGAATACGAACTTTATTTTAAGCTTTACTTATACTAGGTGAGTTTACTAGCTGAAAAGTGAGGTTATAAGCCAAACCAATTGTCCCTGCAACATTTACATAGTGTAAATTAGAGTTGTTTAATGTAAATTATTAATGTTAAATTATTTATCAGGAGTCAGATCTTTGTTGTGGGAGCTGGGTTGGCTTTTAGGGTTACAGCTGCTCGCTGGCTTGAGCGTGTTAGTGTAAGAAGACTTATTGCTGCTAAGTCTAACTTATCTGATCTGACTTAAGTCAATCTTTGATGTCACATTCATAAATACAGACCTAGGTCTTCTAACTCTACCCTGCTTATATTTGTATGAAGCTACTTTATATATAAAAAAGAGTGATATTAACCAAAGTCTTGACATACATGATTATAATACAAGAAACTGAGGAGATTATCACTTGGTGAGTCACAATAGTCAATAGACAATAGTCACAATAGGGTAGTTATTCAAACAAAAACCTAGTTATATTGGTAGGAAAGTACAACAAGCTACCGCAGTTCTTGAAGAGTCTTGAAAATATAGAAATATTAAAAAAATAACTGAAAATTTTTTATTTGATAAAGCTTTTTATAGTACCGTACATAAGAGATTCTTTCACATCAAAATTAAGCCTCAATTCAACTAATTGATATAGTAATTTTGGTAACTAGTGTTATAATACAATTATACTATTGTATAATTGTTGATCTGAATTGTCTTATAGGCCTACTCATTTTTTTTTAAAAAGAAAGCAAAATAACCAAAATTGTTTAGTTCTTTGATTAAGCCTGTGCTTGTACTTGCGCATATTCTCGCTTTACCTAACCTAACCTAAAACTTGTGTCTTTTCCCCTCGTAGCTGGCGAACAGCTGATATCCAACTTGCAATTGTCAGACGACAGAGTAGCCGCAAATGAAGATGAAGAGGAAGTCGCAAGCGAAGTTTTCCATGTGTTGACAGATCGCACCCAACATGCCATTGAAGGCTTACGGCGGCGACTTAGTGAGGCCTTTGTATCTGGGCGGGGAATGGGTGAGGGGGACGAGCAGTTTAGTGAGGCCTCTGTCGATCAGATATGGAGTATTGGGCCAAGACACTGCGGACCTACCCTACTAATAAATCGGATAAAAGGTTAGTACAAAGTACAAACTTGTATTATTAGTAGTTGTAAATTATAGTTATACAGTATTTAAATACAGTAACCTAGCTAGACTACAGTAGTTTTAGGTGGGTTCTGAACCACCGGCAAGTGATTTTACAGCAAATTTTACCGCGAGCCGTAGCAGGTATCTGTTCAATCAGATAGATAAGCTGCATTCTCGTAGGTCCTGTTCGTAACGGTGACCGATTAGATTGGCCAGCAAAAAAGACATTGTTCTCTGCTGTAAAATCACTTCCCGGTGGTTCGGAACCCACCTAAAACTGTAGGTCCAACTCATCAATCACAATCATCCAACTCATTACCCACGCACAGGTCTCAGATCTATGTGGGCTTCATCCTCCCAAAAAAAAAAAAAAAAAAAAAAAATAGCAGAGTTGTTTTGGCTGGCCAATCCAATTCCTATTGTTAGTACTTTTAAATTGTATTTAATACAGTATTTGAATACAGCAAGCAATAGAGTTCAATAGTGCGATCTTGGACTCAGGCTAGACTACAGCAATTTTAGGTGGGTTCCAAACCACCGGAATAGAGATTGTTCAAAAAGTGTATTATTATTGGAACATTTATATTGTAGTTAATACAGTAATTGAATAGAGCAAGCACTAGAGTTCTATAGAGCAGTCTAGGGCTCTAGCTAGACTTCAACAGCTGTAGTTGGGTTCCGAACCACCAGAATAGAGATTTTTCTAAAAGTGTATTATTAATGGTACTTGTAGTTAATACAGTATTTGAATACAATAGAGTTCTATAGAGCAGTCTAGGACTCTAGCTAGACTACAATTCTAGGTGGGTTCCGAACCGCTGAAATAGATTGTTCCAAAAGAACGTTTTATTGAAAAAGTGTCTTCTTTTGAGGTCTGAAACCTGTGTGGGTGTAATGAGTTGGATGACGGTGATTGATGATTTGGTCCTACAGTATTATGTGAGTTCCGAACCATCGGGAAGTGATTTCCACAGCAGAGAACAGAATCGTCTTTGCTGGTCAATCCAATAGTATTATTCTTATTGTTATTATTATTATTATTATTAGTGCTTGTTAATTATTGTAGTTGATACTTTGTAAAAAAGTTTGTATTTGTATACAGTATATGTAATTCAATTTTATACTCTTAGATCACTTTTTAACATTTTTATTTGTTGCAGGCAATTTAAATACTTGTAGTAAGGTAGATAGTCGCTATAGAACTAATGAAGGCGGGTTACACACATATGCATCTCGCACGGTGCGACTAGTATTTTTCTTGCTACTAGCATGGATCTTGAAGACCAACCTGTGTTAATCACGTGCAGCTTACACACTTATGCGACTGGCATGGTGCTACTGGCATCATGCAGCGTGCAGCGCCACTAGGAACCGATCGGTCGGTGTTTTGGCGTGGCATGCAGCGTGCATCTTGAGTTGGGGCATGTGCAGAACACATTTTCAAGTCACATGACCATACGCAGACACCCTGACGCTCATAGTGCATACTGCGTGGACAAGTGAATAGCTTTGAGTTTGTCATTAGTAATTTGTAATTTAATAGTGTATACCCTAGTTTTAAATTGTAATAATTAGAAATGCCTTTTCCGGATGATGAAAAAACAAATATTGTATTTGTGTCAGCTTTGGAGCTGTTTGCTGATTATGTATTGGCTAATTTCAACATTTTGGCGCCAATAAGGGTGTACACAATATTCACGTTGAATATTTGTTTTTCTTCAACGTTGTCTTCTTCTAATGGCGGTAAGTAACAACAGCATTTCATCATCCAATGACGACGACGACGACATTTTTCAATGAACTGAGCTCCAAGAAGTACCCACCTCTCTCACCTTGCCACTAGCACGTGCCACGACCATGCAGCCTGCATGCATCTCGCACAGTGCTACTGGCATGAAAAATGCTAGTTGCACCATGCGAGATGCATATGTGTAACCCGCCTAAAGGCTTTATGCAGGGTTTTTGGTCATTTTAATAATGTTTCTTGCATTGGATATTATAAGGGCTTAGAAATGTTATCCATTGCCATAAGGTAAACATATTTTCTTTAAAATATGTTGGTGCAATATTCAAATTTTTTGTTGTTTGAGGAGCAATTGTTCTCACCTAAGACTTATTTTTAATTTTGATAAATTTGTTCATAACTAAAAGACACATTGAGAAATAAAATGACATATTTTGATTTTGATCAAACAATTAGTTTTTTCAAAATGAAATGTTAAAAGACTGATTTTTTCCATATTTTCACAACTATTTAAAAAAATTGATTGTTATTGAAATGAAAAATGAGTTGTTTTATCCCTCAGTGTCTTTCATTTATAGAAAAATTATCAAAAGTTTAAAATTACTTGTAGGGGATCTTTTGCCCCCCAAAACAATGAAAAATTTCAACTTTGAACCCTCAAATTTTGCAAAATAATTGGTGAAAAAATATTTAATATTTTCTTATGGAAATAGATAACATTTCAATGCCTTAAAGAAATTTTGAAATAATATTGTGACCAAAAACCTTAATTAAAGCCTTAATTGAGAAGGATAGTTCGAAACCTAGTGGATGGAATAAAATGTCAGCTAAATCCAGGAATAGAACCCTGAGGGTTCATGATCATCAGAACTTGGGGTTGACAAATGAGGTTCTAATGCAGGAAACATGTGTCTTCAAGTTTTTTCTATGCTTTTCAATGTTAGCCAGTTTTTATTTTGTGCCAGGCAATTTTTATTATTTTCCCCACATTTTGAAATTTAATTTATTAATGAAACAGAGATCTTCGTAAGTTGGCAATTTGTTTTCAATTTATTCTATATTTTTCAATTAGTCAGTTCTTTTTTGTGTGCTATAGCAAATTTTTAATAGTTATTCAAAAATTTGAAATTTTATTTCTTAATGAAAGTGAGTCTTATTTAGTTAGCCTACTTGTCTTAAATTGGTTCTTTGATTTATATTTTTTGTGCTAAAATGGTAATTTTTGTTTTTTTTTTCAAATTTGAAATTCTATTTGTTTCCAGTTTCTTCTATGCACGCAATTCATTGGTGGCTTTATAACACAGAAATTGATCGATATTAATGCTCAGTTATATTGATTCTTTATAGTTATTCTCAAATTAATTATTTATTCATTTACTAGCTATTGTGCCCATCCTTCGTATGGATTATGTTTAGAAATAAGAATAAATTTGTTTCGGCTTTTTTGATAGCAGCGATCATGAAGTTGTTAGCAGCTTAGTAAACAACTTAGAACGTAAACAATTCAGTGACAGTTATCAGAGAGAATATTTGAGAACAGCTGATTGATATATCATGATAAATTACGTGATTTGTTCTTATGTGGTAATAAAACTTGAAAGAAATGTATCCAAAATCGCACAATACTTGGTTTTTAAACGTTTATTATTCTGTTGAAGTTGATTTAGTTTTTTGTAGCTAAGACATTGCCAAAAAGGTTTTCAATACTGATAAATAACTTTAATCCCGATCGATGCTCTCGTTTTTCAGAAGGCCACGTAAAATGTATCCAAAATCGCACAATACTTGGTTTCTAAACGTTTATTATTCTGTTAAAGTTGATTTAGATTTTTGTAGCTAAAGACATTGTCAAAAAGGTTTTCGATACTGATAAATAACTTTAATCCCGATCGATGCTCTCGTTTTTCAGGAGAAGGCCGCGTAAAATGTATCCAAAATCGCACAATACTTGGTTTTTAAACGTTTATTATTCTGTTAATAGAAACGTTAATTTAGTTTTTATAGCTAAAGACATTGTCAAAATGGTTTTCAATACTGATAAATAACTTAAATCCAGATCGATGGTCTCGTTTTTCAGGAGAAGGCCGCGTAAAATGTATCCAAAATCGCACAATACTTGGTTTTTAAACGTTTATTATTCTGTTAATAGAAACGTTAATTTAGTTTTTATAGCTAAAGACATTGTCAAAAAGGTTTTCAATACTGATAAATAACTTAAATCCCGATCGATGGTCTCGTTTTTCAGGAGAAGCCCGCGTGAAATGCCTTCAAGGCCATGACAAACAGACAGAAATTGAGATAAGACTATTTTCGGCTTATTTAATGTATAAAACGTAAAAATAACCAAAAAATATATAATTCTGATGAATGTACAAACAAAACTCAAATTTTATTTATATAGATAGCAAAAAACACAATCAAGTAAAGATACAACAGGCACAGCCCAATATTGCTTTCTTTACTAATTTTAAAACAAAGAATCCAAATGTTAACTGATAATTAAAATTGAAATTGAATTATTGATTGAAAATTGATGGTTTAGAATCAGAAGTTGAATTTTCTTATTGAAATTATGACTGTTTTTTGTAATTGCACAAATTCTGGGAAAACTAAATTTCATTGGAAGCTAGGTGCTTAATTTTATTTAAAACCTTGAACTAAATTTCTTTGCCGTCCTGTAACTCAGTTGTTAATTTAGTGAAATTGGACAACTTCTGTTATGTTTCAATTATGGAGAGATTTCACAATATCAACATCAGTTCTACTAAATTTAATAAATAAATTTCTTATTGAAATTCTTGAAAACTACATTTTATTAGAAGTCTCAAAGAACTAAAGTTTTAAATCTTCAAGAACTATATAGTAATGTGTTTAATGCTGGGTTTCTCAGTCATACAGTATTATTCAGTAGATACCGATTCATTAGTGGACCTGAGGCTTGTTTCACCCATACCTGTCACTCAGGTAGTGGGTGTTGTTTACCGGATGTAGAGACATAGGAGCGGTGTATTATATTAAGCATTGAAATATGATACAATGTAATTACACTAGGTGAACGACACCCTCTACCCGAGTGACAAGTATGGGTAAAACAAGCCTTAGGGCCGGTATTGAATAGATACCTAATGAATGATTTGAGAAATGATTGAGAACAATAATAGTAAATTTTATTTGAAATTTTTGAACAACTAAATTTTATTACTGTAGGTCAAAAAACTAATTATTAAAAAATCTATTTGAACTAAATTTTTATTGAAAGTCTTATAAAACTTGAATTTAATTCATATTTTAGGTTCTCTCATTCATAGCCTATTTGGCAATAAAATAATTACAATTTAATTGAAATTGTTTTTTAACTGATTGATTAAAATCAAATTGATTCAACTGTTAGAGATTGATAGCAACCATATTTTAATGTCAGTGATATTGATTTTTCATAGGTATTCTCAAATAATATATAATTATCAATAAAATACAGAAATTAATAATTGCAAATTGATGATTTAGAATCTGAAGTTAGGTTTTCTTATTGAAATAGTAATATTGTTCTTTTGTATCTGCCCATGAAGTCTGAAAATCTAGATTTTATTAAAAGTCAACAACAAAATGTTATTGAAAATTCTCAAGAACTAGATTTTATTGAAACTATTAAAGAACTAATTTTGTTTTAGTCAAAGTCTAACGCCTGGTTTCTCAGTCATTCAGTAGATACAGATTCATTAGCAGAACTAAGGCTTGTTTCACCCATACCTGTTGCTTGAGTAGCGGGTGTTGTTTATCAGTTGTAGAGACATAGGAGCAGTGTATTATATTGAGCATTAAAATATTATACAATGTAATTACACTAGGTGAATGACACCAGTTACCCAACTGCCGGGTATGTGTGAAACAAGCCTTAGGGCCTCTGTTGAATAGGTACATAATGAATGATTTCAGAAACTATTAAGAACTCAATTTTTGGAGATTTTTTGAGAACCGGGAAAAGTCTATAAGAATTAGATTTTATTGAGTCTTTTAAAACTAAATTTTATTAGTAGTCTTTTAAAATTGAATTTGATTGGAAATCTTTAAACCCTAAATATTTACTGAAAGCCATACACACAAAATACACATTCAATTCATAATATTTTCGGTTTTCATTCATATTTGGCTATAGATTAATAACAATAATAATTCAACATGAATTAGATTGGTTAAAATCAGTTCACTTAAATAGATTGAGCTGTTAAAGATTGATAGTGGAGTGTTATATAATAAAATCAATAAGTAACAATATATAGTAATTGAAACAAAAAGACAAGACATAAATATCAAGTAGGAAATATAGGATAAATTTCTAGTAAATATAGAGTAGAAAATTGAAGGTTTTGTTGACGCTATCAAGTAAAGAATTCTTATTTCAAAATCATCAATTTATTTTCAAAGTAAAAAAAGGAGATAACATTTAAAGATTTTATGAATTTTCAATTGGATAGTTTTAATTACTAAAATTTAATTTTTTAGGAAAGGAAATCAATTTTTACATTGAAAATTTCTCAACTAAAAATAGAGTAGAGTTTCGGCCATGTTTATGAATTTTCCTTTAGTTTCTCCTGACTTGAGGGACTCATTCCAGAGAAGTGTTCCAGAGAGCGACTCCTTGTCATCATTCTAGGTTTAATAACAGGGTAGGAATAATGGTCCCTTCTATCACAAAAGCATACTCTGTCACTAACCCATATTTTAATGCTCACGTTTTGTATAGGAACACCTCCATTGAGTGGCAGCATTGGCATAGTGTTACTATTGAGACTTTTAAAAGGAATATTAATTGCTTGCTGAGAAATAGGGGAAGAACTCATAGTCACAGTTTGGTATCATCAGAATACAAGTGATCAACCTAATTTTTCTTCCATGTTGCTAGTTGAAGGACTATGGTGAGTTGTACCATAGGATTACATTTTCATCCATTTATTGCCTGATGCCTCTTTGTAGTTCTTGGGTCTTCTAGTTGATTTGGGTCTTTCTTCATCATTTTCTTCATCTCCACTTATTTTATCATCTGATTTTTCTCATCACTTTTTCTCAGTTTTTCTTGAAATTTTTTAGTCACTTTTCACTCTTTTTTTTGCACATGGGAGTTTGTCTGTTTGGGGGGCTGTGCGTGTGTTGTGAGGAGGGGGTTGTATGTATGTTAGGTGAGGAGGGTTGTATGAGAGGGGTTAATAGTGAGTATTTAAATGCGGGTTATTAATATAATAATCAGTTTTCAATAATTTTTTGATAAGACTCATTCTTGCACACAGCCTTTTTGCCAAGGAAGAATTACTTTTTTCGTTATTGTTTAACATTTTTAGAGTATCAATATGAAGTACTTATATAATGTAAAGAGTAGTTGAAATACTCTTTCACATTGTGAAAGAATGTAAAGTGTATTCATTACCTCAACTTCATTTTGTATAATTTATATTTTTTTTGATGAGGAATAAATAAATAGATTTAAAAAATATAGTGAAAAATTGATAATCACTGTCTTTGGGATATGAAAGATAAAATTTATTATTCCTGCGACATACAATGCGAACTGTAGAACAAAGTTCCATGCTGTTGCTGGTTGCATTCTGTAATAGTTGAAGAACTTTTGAGTGACATTGTGCAAATTACTGTGTAGATGATGGGATTCTCTCATTGACTTTCTTCTTTTTAGTATAAAATTAACCCAAAGTGTTTTCTTTTTTTTAATGGTTTGTATCCGATGCCTCATAAGGAACGGACGCTCCAAAAAATACAGTACATCCTCATTATTCATTCGAAAATGACTGGACAACTTACTAAATGAAAAACTCACTAAATCAAATACACTGAGCTCTGATTTGTGTAGCACAAAAGAGAACTAAACAGTATGGCAAAGTCACAAGTTGCTTCCAGTGAATGATACCAGTTGCACAAAGTCATCTAAGTTGAAGTCGGTTGTAGTCACCTGAATGCTATAGTCTGTTCAGCGAGCCTACAGAGTGGAGTAAACAAAAAAGTGTGCGTTTGCAAGCTGAGACTTGATGAATCCTGATTCACAGATAGCCTAGCTTTTGAAATGCATCGAACAGGCAACAGGTCTACCCATTGGAAACGACTTCCAACAGCTACTTGGATAATTCTTATTATTTATTGTAAATGGGAATGGATATATGAGGTTAATGAATTATATGAATAAGATGGTTATTTTCTTACCTTCAATGCTTAGGTAATTTATCCAAACATTCAGCAATCACTGGTATCACTAGTCTATTATTAGAATTTTCCCCTGAAATTGTCCCACTCAATTTTAATATTAGTTTTAAATTACCATTGAAAATTGAGTTTCAAATTTTCCAGTTGACAAAGCTCAGTGTGCCAATTTATCAATAATTTGGTTTATTGTTCAACCATAGGCTGAAACCGTTCAAACCGCACTAGAGCTCACAAATTATCTTTTATCTATTTTAAAAATGATAATTATAATGAATTTCATCCATCAGGAGTAGAAAAAAGTAATGCAAATGTACTCTCAATTTATAATATACTAGATAGATTGATATATATTAAAATTCAGCTGATACATTATTGCGATTATGAAAGAAGTCTCAGAAAGTCAAATGAATTGATTTTGTGTGAACAATCAATGAGTTTGAGCTCAAAAATTAAAAAAAAATGCTTCAATTCAATATTGATTATTAACAGTAGAATTTGATAATATATCACAGATAAAGATTTTATGCTCTTATAGGTTGGTGCATTCCTTATTCTATTTCTTATGGGTCGGTGAATTCTGCATTCCATTAGTGGTAAGTTGGTCAACAGCTGATTATTTTTTAGCTAGTTGCCCAGTTAGTATACTCCCCCCCCCCCCCCCCCCAAAATTACAGTTGACCCCACTCAGATTAGTCGCCATTTTGCTAACTATTGATACATTATCTATTGATCAAACCATCACACACTATTGCTTTCTTTACTAATTTTAAAACAAAAAATACAAATTTCAACTGATAATTAAAACTGAAATTGAATTAATGATTGAAAATTTATGGTTTAGAATCAGAAGTTGAATTTTCTTATTGAAATTATGACTGTCTATTTGTAATTGCAAAAATTCGGGGAAAACGAAATTTTATTTAGAAGCTAGGTGCTTCATTTTATTTAAAACCTTGAACTAAATTTATTTGTGGTCCTGTAACTCAGTTGTTAATTTAGTGAAATTTGACAACTTCTGTTTTGTTTCAATTATGGAGAGATCTCACAATATCAACTAAATTTAATAAATAAATTTTGCATTGAAATTTCTGTAAACTGGATTTTATTAGAAGTCTCAAAGAACTAAAGTTTTTAATCTTTAAGAACTATATCTTAATGTGTTCAATGCCGGGTATCTCAGTTGTTCAGTAAATTATTCAATAGATACAGATTCAAAATTATTCAGTAGTATACAGATTCAATAATAATTCAGTTTTAAAAGATTTTTAACAATAATTAGTTTTTTGACCTACAGTAATAAAATTTAGTTGTTCAAAAATTTCAAATAAAATTAACTATTATTGTTCTCAAATCATTCATTGGATATCTTCTCAATATCAGCCCTAAGACTTGTTTCACCCATACCTGTCACTCAGGTAGCGGGTGTTGTTTACCGGATGTAGATACATAGGAGCGGTGTATTATATTAAGCATTGAAACATAATACAATGTAATTACACTAGGTGAATGATACCCGCTACCTGAGTGATGGGTATGGTTGAAACAAGCCTTAGGGCTGGTATTGAATAGATACCCAATGAATGATTTGAGAACAATAATAGTTAATTTTATTTGAAATTTTTGAACAACTAAATTTTATTACTGTCGGTCAAAAAACTAATTTTTGTAAAAATCTTTTAAAACTAAATTTTTATTGAAAGTCTTATAAAACTTGAAGTCTGGAAAACTAGATTTTATTAAAAGTTTAAAACAAAATGTTATTGAAAATTCTCAAGAACTAGATTTTATTGAAACTATTAAAGAACTAATTTTGTTTTAGTCTTGAAAACTAGATTTTATTAGAAGTCTCAAAGAACTAAAGTTTTAAATCTTCAAGAACTATATCCTAATGTGTTCAATGCAGGGTTTCTCAGTTGTTCAGTAAATTATTCAGTAGATACAGATTCATTAGCAGACCTAAGGCTTGTTTCACCCATACCTGTCACTTGGGTAGCGGGTGTTGTTTACCGGTTGTAGAGACATAGGAGCAGTGTATTATATTGAGCATTAAAATATGATACAATGTAATTACACTAGGTGAATGATACCTGCTACCCGAGTGATGGGTATGGGTGAAACAAGCCTTACACGTGCTTTTGAATCGATAGCTAAAGAATGATTTGAGAAATGAATTTTTGGAGAATTTTATTGAGAACCGGGAAAAGTCTGTAACAATTAGATTTCATTGAGTCTTTTAAAACTAAATTTTATTATTAGTCTTTTAAAATTAAATTTGATCGAAAATCTTTCAAACCTAAATATTTACAGAAAGTCATATAAATACACTTTTAATTCATAATATTTTGTAATTTCTTTTTAGTCGCTTTTCACATTTTCTTTTTTTTTACATGGGTGTATGTATGTTTGGGGGGCTGTGTGTGTGTTGCGAGGGGGGGGGGGAGTTTACGAGAGGGATTAATAGTGAGCATTTAATTGAGGTTAATTAATATTATAATCAGTCTTCAATAATTTTTTGATAGGACTCATTCTCGTGCACAGCCTTTTTGCCAATGCAAGAATTACTGTTTTTGTTATTGTTTAACATTTTTGAGTATCAATATGAACAAATAAAATAATTTAAAGAGTATGTGAAAGAATGTAAAGTTTATTTATAACCGCAAGTTCATTTTGTACTATTTATATTTTTTTGATGATGAATAAATTGAATTGAAAAAAGATAGTGAAAAATTGATAATCACTGTCTTTGGGTTATGAAAAATAAACTTTATCATTTTTGCGACATACAACACATTGTCGAACAAAGTTCCATGCTGTCGCTGGTAGCATTCTGTAATAGTTGAAGAACTTTTGGGAGTCATTGTGCAAATTGCTGTGTAGATGATGGGATTCTCCCATTGACTTTCATCTTTTCAGTATAGGATTAACTCAACAGCGTTTTCTTTTTTCTAATAATTTGCATCCAATGCCTTGTAAGAAATGGGCAATGTGCTCAATAATCATTCTCCAACAGCTACTTGGATAATACTTATTATTTATTGTAAATGGAAATGGATACGTGAGATTAATGAATTATGTGAATAAGATGTTTATTTTCTTTTAAAGGTATTTATATAGAAACGTTACTTGTCAAATTTTCTAACAAAACTTTCCCTATTTCAACCTAACACCTTAATGAACTACAATACAGTGTTATTTTATAGGGGCAATGACTATTTAACATTAAAATTTAAGTTTTCCAGTAGTACTATAAATTTTTCTTGGGCAGAAGATCACATTTCCATTTTTTTGTGAAAAGCTGCAGTGTTAAAAATCACGACGTTCTTAAAGTTTGAGAATCAGCTGACTCACTGATTATAAATAACTTTTGTTTGGGGCACGGTTTTGAGGCATGCCTTCTCTCAGTTCTAGTGAATTGGAAAATATGTATTGATCTGTATCAGCTGTGTTTCCCTGTAGAATAGAATCGATTGTCCTCACAATGTTCAAAAATATATATATCTTTTAAATAAAAATGTGTTCTATGTATTTTACAAAATTCTTAAAATATAAGTAAAGAATTTTATGATAATCGGTTGAGTAGTTTTACTGCAAAAAAGCGTAACAAAGAACTCATCTTTGCTTTTAATGGTTTCTGGGGGAATTATGTTGTGCTATAGTTGCTTGAAAGAGAAACCTCGTCATTCTTGTACAGTCTGTAGTTGTGTAAGAGTCTGTTGTTGTGTGTGTGCTCAAGTTATTGTTGTGTGGTTGTTATGGCGTGTGTGAAGTGATTAAATTAATCAAGTGAAATAAATTAATGATTAGCTAGCAAAGATTAGGTCTTTTGTGAGTTAGTTCAGTCACATCTAGCTTTGTTAGGCACCCAGGGAAGGTTTTGTAAGGCGCGCGGAGCACACACTGCGTTTGGGGACGGTAATGTTTTGGAAACGTTATATTCACTTGGTTTACATTTTTGATTCAAGATTTGGAGCTCTTCATAATTATGTTTGCAAATTCTGATTTTTTTTTTAAATGAAAATTAAAATTTTCATGAAAAATGTTTTTTTTCAAAAATTTCAATTTTTCTGTGAAATAATCGCGACCCCAAAAAATGTCAACGAATTATTACTTCCTGGGATGTGTAGATGCCACAAAAAATCACCTCAAAATTCAACAATTAACGTTTCCATACAATTACCGGTTTAAATCTATATAAATAAAATTAGAGTTTTGTCTGTACATTTATCAGAATTGTATATTTTTTGGTTATTTTTACGTTTTATACATTAAATAAGCCAAAAATTATCTTATCTCACTTTCTGTCTGTCTGTCACGGCCCCAAAGGCATTTATCGCGGCCTTCTCCTCAAAAACGAGAGCATCTTTCGGAATTTTAGTTATTGAACAGTATTGAAAACATTATTGACAATGTCTTTAGCTATAAAAAACTAAATTAACTTTTTTTTTTAACAGAGTAATAAACGTTTAAAAACCAAGTATTGTGCGATTTTGGATACATTTTACGCGGCCTTCTCCTAAAAAACGAGAGCATCGATCGGGATTAAAGTTATTTATCAGTATTGAAAACCTTTTTGACAATGTCTTTGGCTATAAAAAAACTAAATTTACTTTTTTTTTAACAGAATAATAAACGTTTAAAAACCAAGTATTGTGCGATTTTGGATACATTTCTTCTAAGTTTTATCACCACATAAGAACAAATCACGTAATTTATCAAACAGCTGTTATCAAATATAATCTGAATGGTGGGCCCTTCGCGGCGTTATTTACGCTGTCTACAGACTTGTGTAGTTGGAGCATTGCAGTCTTTTAGGAAACATATGACTGGTGAATCAAAGCTCATCTTGTGTTTCATCAATTATTTCTTTGTTGAAAAAAAACAAAATTTTCTAATTTAAATTTATCAAAACAAAAATTAACATTTTAGGAAGGTGCGGTTTGTGCTAGGCTCTTGGGAATTTGCCAGGTAGCACTATTATTACCACATAAGAACAAATCACGTAATTTATCATGATATATAAATCAGCTGTTCTCAAATATTCTCTCTGATAACTGTCACTGAATTGTTTACGTTCAAAGTTGTTTACTAAGCTGCTAACAACTTCATGATCGTTGCTATCAAAAAAGCCGAAACATATTTATTTAGTCATATTTCTAAATATAGGTAATCCGTACGAAGGACGGGTAGCTGCTAGTTATCATTGAAAATTGAGTTTCAAATTTTCCAGTTGACACAGCTCAGTGTGCCAACGTATCAATCACTTTGGTTTATTGTTCAACCATAGGCTAAAACCGTTCAAACCGCACTAGAGCTCACAAATTATCTTTTATTTATTTTAAAAATGATAATTATAATTATAATGAATTTCATCCATCAGGAGTAAAATAAATTAATCGTAATGCAAATGTACTCTCAATTTATAATATGCTAGATAGATTGATCTATTAAAATGCAGCTGATACATTATTGCGATTATGAAAGAAGCAAAGAAGTTATAATAATATTCACTAGAAGGAGCAACAGCGCTTGTATCGCTCTGCAAATTGAAGCTGATTTTGGACGCCATAACCGGGGAGCATCCTCTGTTGGTTTACGTTGGTAAAAGCACTCAAGTTCTACAAAAAAAATTGAATGAAGTATTATTTTATGAGATCCATCTGACTGCAAGTCGTTAAATTTCACATGAAAAGTTAATATTAACAACGCAGTTCGTCATGGAACAAGAAATCCAGGAAATTATAACTTATGTTATTGCGTGACAGCCGTTTCACTCTGATGTTAAGAGCATCGTCAGACGACCCACAGTTCTCTCATATGAATAATGTAGGTACCGTACGCTCATATGGGTGTACTGTGGGTCGTCTGACGATCCTCTTAACATCAGAGTGAAACGGCTGTCACGCCATAACGTGAGTCATAATTTACACTTAAAATTGTTTACAAGTTTTTATTATACATTGTTGGAAACAATATGGATCTTCAACATCGTAAATTATTTATAAATGTGTAACAAAACCTTTTTTCCAAATTCCCGACTCATAGGTATGCTATTGTAGTATGGGGTAATTCATCAAAACAAAACCTTGATAGGGTGTTAAAGATCCAAAAGAAAGTGGTCAGGTGTATGGAAAGAGTATAAAGATTAGATTCATGTAGGCCGTTGTTCAACAGACTTGGTCTCCTAACTGTACCCTGCTTATATGTGTATGAAGCTACTTTAAGTCTTGAAAATATAGAAATATTTAAAAAAACAACAGAAAATATATTTAGTTGATAAAGCTTTTTATAGTGTACAAGAGTTCCTTTCAAATCAAATTTAAACCTCACCTGAATTAATTAATATAGTAATTATGTGAATTAGTGTATAAGATAGTATAATTAATTGTTAATCTGACTTGTCTTATAAGTTACTCCATAACTGGAGTTTCCCAAGACAAATCTACAAAAAAATATATAATATATATTATTAATTATAATTATATTATTCCAATGCAAAATGTATTTCAATAGTAGATTGATACACATCTTCTCTAATTTTTAAATATTTGTTGAATTTTGGAAGAGGAACAGGTTATAATTCGAATCAACAAACCATACCTTTTCTCATTTCTTGCATTACGGGTTTTGAATTGCTGCTCAAAAGATCCCCTAAAATGGCGCCGACACCTATTATACTTTACGTTAGCCAAAGACCTGCTCCTCTCCTCAGCGCATTCAAGCGGCAGATAAAACAACTAAATGGAGCCAATTACACGGTATATTTTTATAGTAAACACTAAGTTGTTGAGGTTATGAGATATCGTAAAATTTCTAACAAAATTATCATATTATAACAAATAACAAAATTTTAACTTTTACTTGTTTTGTCATGCTTTTTGAAGTGGTAGTTCCGACAATTCGATAATATTAGATCGAATTAAATCAAATAAAATTGGGGTAATTATATAGAAACGTTACTTGTTTAATTTTGTGGTGATTTTTTTTGTGACATCTACACACCCCAGGAAGCAATAATCCGTTGAAATTTTTTGGGGGTCGCGATTATTACACAGAAAAATTGAAATTTTTGAAAAAAACATTTTTCATGAAAATATATATTTTCATTTGAAAAAATCATAATTTGCAAACATGTGAGGAGTTCCAAATTTTAAAACAATGTAAACCAAGTGAATATAATATTTCAAAAACACTACCGCCCCCAAATGCAGTGCGCGCGAAGCGCGCATAACCAAACCTAACCTAACTAGATGTGACTGAACCACCTCATACCGGTACCTTTATTTTGATGCATAAAAAACATACGTGAAGCTAATTTACCATTAAACGACATAGATAAAGTGAATTATGACATTGGCCTGTAAAGTTACCAGAAAAGAATAATAAGAATATTG
The DNA here is from genome assembly GCA_948455865.1 of Conomelus anceps. Lineage (NCBI taxonomy): Eukaryota > Metazoa > Arthropoda > Insecta > Hemiptera > Delphacidae > Conomelus > Conomelus anceps. Next base: position 1,075,439 of record OX418217.1, on the reverse strand, counting down.
CAATCGAGCATCCGTCAGCAGCAGGAAAAAAGCTACTTCTTTAGTCTGCCGCTTGGAGGCGCTGAGGAGAGGAGCAGGTCTTTGGCTAAGGTCTATTCACCGATTATCAATTTGCAGACTGTATAGTGTTATAGGGTTGGTAGGGGCTCGGAAAGAAGTCTCAGAAAGTCAAATGAATTAATGATTTTGTGTGAACAATCAATGAGTTTCAGCTCAAAAATAAAAAAATGCTTCAATTCAATATTGATTGTTAACTGTAGAATTATTATTTTATAATATATCACTGAGAGGGATTTTATGCTCTTATTTGGTTGGTGCATTCCTCATTCTATTTCTTATTGTTCGGTGAATTCTACATTCCATTACTGGCGAGTTCAACAGCTGAAATTTTTTAGCTAGTCAGTTGGTATACACCCCCGATATTACAGTCGGATTAGTCACCATTTTGCTAACTATCGATACATTATCTATCGATTATGTGATCTACATCGATACATTATGTCGAGATGGTCTTGCACAGAACACATACAAACATCACAAAGAACAGCTGACTGATGTTTGGATCAGTTCGATATCCCATCCAGTGAAATAATCGCACGAGTTTCGATACCAGATGGGAGTATCGATACTGTTTTGCTTATCAACACATCTGTTCTGTATCATCCGAATGATACAAAACAGCTGATAACGTGTTATGTTGCGTTTTAACTACACACACTTCGAGGACGATTTACAGTCGTTAACTGACTGCAAGTTGTTAAATTTACAACAAAAAGATAATATTGACAACGCAGATCATCATGGAACAAGAAATCCAAAAATTTTAAACAGTTTTTCTTTCAAAAATTGTCTGTGCAGACATCAGGCTAAGCCCACCAAGCCTAACAAATATAATATGGTTAGCAATATGCTTGTGTATTTTGCAGGAGGACACCATTTGTATGACTGTAGTTTTGTCTGACCTAGTAAACAAAGGTCGTGTTTGTATGAGGTGGTTCAGTCACATCTAGCCAGGTTAGGTTAGGTTTGGTTAACTAGCAGTACGTCAATCAAACTGTTAGATCGTCCTAAAGGATACCACCCATATTCTACATATTCAACCCAACCTCACCTAACCCAAAATATCCTAAGCAAACCAAAGCCTAACCTCATAAACCTAATCAGCCAAAGTCAACCTAACCTAGCTTGAACTTTACAATACCCCTAACTAACCAAAGCCAATCTAACCTAGCCTAACCCAACCTAACCTAGCCTAGTCAGGTTAGGATGCCTTTGGTTAAGCTAGGTTGTGTTGGTTAAGTTTGGTAATTCAACCTTACTTCAACTCAACCATAACAAACTTTTTCTGTTTCATGAAATGTAATTTCATTTCATTTAACATAAAATTATCATTTTAATTTTCATTTTTGTCTGTTATTAGTCGTTTATCCTCAAAATGGTTATGATGTTTGTGGTGAGCATGGAAAATAGTTTAAAATGATACTATAGAAAGTTGAAATATTGGTAAGCTCTTATTTGACACTTTTATAATTATTTTGTTATAAGGATTAATTATGATGGGCTAGGATATGTTCAAATTTAAAAAAAAACTTATTTTATTACTAATTACATGAAATTCCTACCAAAATGCATTCATTTTCTATAATAAACTCATGCTACTGAACAATAGTTTCGTAATAGGATAGAAACAGACGAAAGCTGAGAAAGGTACAGAATGATACGGAAGAAAGCAAGAGAAAACGATACGGAGCAGTTCTGTCAACAGGTATAGGCACTGAAACATACGATTCAAATATCATCTTCAATGCCACAAAAAATGTTATACCCATGTTAAATATATACCGTAGTTAAATATATATATGTATTACTTTGTATAAATAGTATGAAACTAGCTATTGTGCCCGTCCTTCGTACGGATTATGTTTAGAAATAAGACTTTCAAATAAGAATTTCGGCTTTTTTGATAGCAACGATCATGAAGTTGTTAGCAGCTTAGGTCCCGTTCATATGATACAGTTTTTTTGCGGTACGGTTTTTTTACTGTACGGCGTCAACTGTACTGTGATGTTCACACGGTCCGGCTTTGCTGCTTATCTTATTGCTGTGCTCTGACTGCTCTCCTCCTTCTTCCATTGCGCTTCCAGTTCAGTTTTATTTATTCCAGTCCAGGATTTTTTTATTTGTGTAAGATTTTTTTAAATAAGTTTCTTACTGAAGGTTTCTCTTAAATTTTGATCAAAGTACGCAAATTCTGGTTTCAATATTCTACACATTTTTCTCTCATTATTTTTATATTAATCTTAAGTCTTGTCCCACAAGGCGGGTCTCTCATATATTAGAGAAATTAAATTTTCACAATTAATATCTTCCACTTCTGGACACTGGAATTCACTAATAAGAAGATCAATGCTGAAGAATATCAATGAAGAAGATCAATGCTGACGATCTGCTTCCAGCGTAATAAGCGTATCGTTTGAACATATCAATTACCTGTACAATACATGTGCCACCGGATACGGATAGTTATTTTGCGGTACAGCTGATTTTAGTGATACAGTTTTCGAAGACCAATCGGAATGTAGAAATCGGCTAGAACAGCTTTTTTTACTGGATCCAGTCGAAACAGTATTGTGTGAACATACAATATGAAATTTACATGCAAACGAAAGCACTGCAAAATAACTGATACAGCAAATTTACTGTACCGCACAAGAACTGTATCGTGTGAACGGGCCCTTAGTAAACAACTTAGAATGTAAACAATTCAGTGAGAGGCATCAGAGAGAATATTTTTTGAGAACAGCTGATTGATATATCATGATAAATTACGTGATTTTTTCTAACATGGTAATAAGGCCGGCCATTCACGTTCCAACTTGCAGTACCACTTGCAGTACTGCTATAAATAGTCGATTACATTGGGATAGTTACTCACTAAGCGAGTAGCGAGTAGGACGTTACTAACCGACCGTGCTACAGCAGCTCAGCATACCAAGCCAAATTATATTAAAAATTTAATTTCCAGAATCGCCCTCATACTATGGAATTTCAAAGACAATAAACAATTTAGTTTGAAGTGACTGACAATTGAATAAACTGACAAATATACGTAAACAGAATTTTATTAATTTCGAATTCCTTTAATTGCTATTACTTTACACTGAAGACTTCTGCAATGGCGGATATTGACAAAATCCGCCATTGCGGAAGTCTTCAGTATAAAGTAATAGCAATTAAAGGAATTCGAAATTAATAAATTCTGTATATGTATATTTGTCAGTTTATTCAATTGTCAGTCACTTCAAACTAAATTGTTTATTGTCTTTGAAATTCCATAGTATGAGGGCGATTCTGGAAATTAAATTTTTAATATAATTTGGCTTGGTATGCTGAGCTGCTGTAGCACGGTCGGTTAGTAACGTCCTACTCGCTACTCGCTTAGCGAGTAACTATCCCAATGTAATCGACTATTTATAGCAGTACTGCAAGTGGTACTGCAAGTTGGAACGTGAATGCCCAGCTTAATAGTGCTACCTGGCGAATTCCCAAGAGCCTGGCACAAACCGAACCTTCCTAAAATGTTAATTTTTGTTTCGATAAATTGAAATTAGAAAATTTTGTTTTTTCAACAAAGGAATAATTATTGATAAAACATAAGATGAGCTTTAATTCACCAGACATATGTTTCCTAAAAGACTGCAATGCTCCGACTACACAAGTCTGCAGACAGCGTAAATAACGCCGCGAAGGGCCCACCATTTATATTTGAGAACAGCTGATTGATAAAATATCATGATAAATTACATGATTTGTTCTTATTCTTATGTGGTAATAAAACTTAGAAGAAATGTATCCAAAATCGCACAATACTTGGTTTTCAAACGTTTATTATTCTGTTGAAAAAAAAGTTAATTTAGTTTTTTATAGCTAAAGACATTGTCAATAATGTTTTCAATACTGTTCAATAACTAAAATCGCGATCGATGCTCTCGTTTTTGAGGAGAAGGCCGCGTAAAATGTATCCAAAATCGCACAGTACTTGGTTTTTAAACGTTTATTACTCTGTTAAAAAAAAAGTTAATTTAGTTTTTTATAGCTAAAGACATTGTCAATAATGTTTTCAATACTGTTCAATAACTAAAATCCCGATCGATGCTCTCGTTTTTGAGGAGAAGGCCGCGAAAAATACCTTTGCGGCCGTGACAGACAGAAAGTGAGATAAGACTATTTTCGGCTTATTTAAAGTATAAAACGTAAAAATAACCAAAAAATATACAATTCTGATAAATGTACAGACAAAACTCTAATTTTATTTATATAGATTATAACTTAAACTAAACCTACAACACTACCGATCCAGTTGTTGTAAATGAACATATCACATTTCAGCCTACGTGAGTAAATATTTATTTATTTTCTATTAAAATTCAATTTAATGTTTTATAATTTTTGTATTTATAATATTGTGAAGTAAACAATAATAAACTACATTTTGTTTACAATACGATTCCAGACATGCGTTAAAATGCAGTTTTATACAGACACTTTGATACGCAAAACATTTTTGTTACACAATTCCAATCGATAGTATGAAGTATCGGTATCGACACTTCCATCCGGTATCGAAACTCATGCGATTATTTTCTGGATGGATATCGTGATACAATACAATAGTTGCTCAGCCGCTTTTTTCTCTAATCTGTGATTGTCATTCTGTGAATTATTAAAAATGTTGCATATTATTGGTTTTCAATCATCATATAAATTCTAAAATACTTAATTCCACAATAAAATACGTTTTGCCATTCTGCCATTGAATTCCCTGTGTGGTTGAAAGAAGAATTTTTAGGTTATACGGCTACCTAGCGCGATCAGTACAATGACAGGTTTGAATAAATTGGGTTTGTCTTTTATCAGTTCTGCTCGTTTATTACAAAGAAAACATTTGTTTTATAATCCAATCATGTCTCTCAGCTCGAAAGTTCCTTCCTATAAATTAGTATGTAGTTCTTTAGGTGATCCAAAAGACGTTCTTCAGTTGAAGGAGGAATGCATCTCTCTTCCTCAAAAAGATGAGGTAAGTTATCGATGCTTTGTTGAATATAAAACTAGTAGTTCTATTAACTTTTTATGTGAATTTAACGACTTGCAGTCAAATATTCATTAAGAATAAGTATAATTTACTTACTCTGTAGGCAGGGGTGCCCACCCCCCCTAAGCCTCATGACGCACCCCCCCCCCTAAATTTAGCACCAACCCCCCCATAAATTAGCCCCCCAGTAGGGCAGAGTAAGAGTTCCGTCACAGTTTTTCTTTAACCTGAAATTTAAGGTTAACCTAAGTCAACCCATTCAAACCTAACCTAACCTGAAATAGGTATAGCAATACCTTGCGGTATAGTTAAAGTCAAATCAACGCAATCTATCCGATTCCCAAAATTCCCATTTTCACGTGGGTTCCGAACCACGAAAAATTTTGAACTTTTTAACCCCTGGAGCGAATTTCAATTGGAAGACGCCATCTTGTTCAGCCTTCCAAGGCATCCCAAATTCATGTATCAAACACCATTTTCCGATCACGATTAATTGAGGAAAAAATAATAGAATTTTTGGGTCGTCTGTACTAAAAGCAGTACCACTTCTGAGTCTAACCTAATCTTAAATTTAAGGTTAACCTTAACCAATCCAATTAAAGCTAATTCAACCTGAAATAGGTAAGTTCAAGTTGAATGAACGCAATCTATCCAATCTCGAAAATTCCCATTTTCATGGGAGCTAAAAATCACGAAAAAATTTGAACTTTTTTAGCCCGTGAAGGGAATTTTAATTTGAAGACCCCATCTTGTTCGGCTTTCAAAGGCATCCCAAATTCATGTATCAAATACAAATTTTCGATCACGATTAATTGGGGAAAAATAATAATAAAATTTTTCGGTCATCTGTACTAAAAGCAGTACCGCTTCTGGCTCAGTTTAACGCTGGTTTCAACGGTAGTTTTAACGGTGGTTATAGCGGAGATCTAACTCTAGTATAAAAAAATGAATACAAGAGAAGGACTTGCTCAAGAATTACATGCAAATGTTAGACACAATTTTCCCACACGTCGTACAGAAATCAAAGGCGTAACAGATCTGTACCAGGCCGATCTTGTTGATATGTCAAATTACAGTACCATCAATAGAAATTTCAAATTCATACTAACAGTAATAAATTGTTTTAGTAAATTTGCATTTGCAATACCATTGAAAAGTAAATCGGGTAATGATGTGGCAAACGCCCTCAAACCAATACTTGAACAGAATAAGATAAAGAATTTTCAAACTGATGCCGGTAAAGAGTTCTACAATGCTACTGTTCAAAAACTCTTTAAAATGTACAATATCAATCACTATAGTACTTTCAGTAATAAGAAGGCGGCAATCTGTGAACGTTTCAATAGGACCCTGAAAGAGCACATGTTTCGTGAATTCACTGTACAGGGAAATTATAAATGGTTGAATTTACTCCCAAAACTGTTAGACAAATACAATAACACCGTTCATCGAACCACTCGCATGAAACCGAGTGAAGTGAATACTGGAAATGAAAAGTATGTACTAATGAATATTGATAAGGCGACCCTGCGTTCCTTCAAACTTAAAAAGCAAAAGTTTAAAATCGGCGATAAGGTTCGAATCACACGTTACAAACGAATATTTGATAAAGGATACCTACCAAACTATACTAATGAGATTTTCACTGTACACAATGTACTACCAAGCATTCCCCTCACCTATCACCTCAAAGACGATAACAATAAAATTATTAAGGGTGCATTCTATGAGTATGAAATGAAGAAAACCAAGTACCCAGATGTGTATCTTATTGAAAGAGTGCTAAAGAAGAAAGGTAATAAATTGTATGTGAAATGGTTGGGTTTTGATTCGAAATACAATTCATGGATTGATAATAATACATTAAAAAAATGAAGCTAAAACAGCACAAATCAAAATTGCCACTGATTAACTTTGACAAGTATTTAAATAAAAAACAACAAATAAGACACAGTGTGCTTCTACCAAATAGTGTAAGATGTATTGTGTGTGGGCCGTCCAATGTTGGAAAAACAAATACTGTTTTTAATTTATTATTTGCCGAGAATGGTGTCAAGTTTTCACATTTATATGTATTCACCAAATCTCACCAGCAAGACAAGTATCAACTTCTCAAGGAAATTATGAGTCAAGTAGCCGAGGTTGGATTCAATCTGTACCAGCATAATGAAGAAATACCACACCCAAACGATGCACACCCCAATTCAGTTATGATTTTCGATGATATTTGTATGGAAAAACAACAGAATATTCGAGACTATTTCAGTATGGGTAGACACAAAAACATTGATAGTTTCTACATTTGTCAAACGTACTCTAGTATTCCTAAACAATTGATTAGAGACAACAGTAATTTGATTGTTATATTCAAACAGGATAATCGTAATCTACAACACATATATCACGATCATGTATATCCAGATTTGAGTAGAGATGAATTCAGTAGAATGTGTGCTCAAGCATGGAATAATAATAATTTTCTAGTCATAAACAAAGATTGTGCACTGGATAATGGGAGATACAGGGTTGGGTTTGATAAATTTATCCTATTATAAAAATGATATTGAAAAAGGATCTCAAAGAATTGACAACCATCAAAAATAATATAAAACAGTTGCGTGACTCTATACGTCGAAAACATCGAGAATTATCATATGATGCAATTAGTGAAGAAGAAAATTTACAGAAACAATATAAACCCATTACCGAATCATTGAATCAATTTAAACAACAACAATTATTTGATGTTAAACAGGAAATGAAAGAGGAGGAGGAGGATGAGGAAGAGGAGGGGGAGGTAGAGGAGGAGGAAGACTACCCCATTCTAGACTCCACTAATTTAGATACCACTAATTTAGATGCTTCTAATTTAGATACAACAAACATTTTCGATTCTTCCAATGTTCCCAGTTTTTTAGACTCTTCCAATTTAGACACCTCCAATGTTCCCAGTAATTTAGAATCTTCTAATTTAGAATCTTCTAATTTAGACACCTCCAATGTTCCCAGTAATTTAGATGAAAGTAGTAGAAGAGACAGTAGAGAGTCTAGTCGGAAATTTGCATCTAGAAATCGTATAGGTAAATACATTGATAATTTTATGAGAACAACAAAAGGTCAAAATCTGTATGGAGTTCACTTTAATCCCACCATCAATGAATGGCAAATTGGAAAGAAAGTTATCAAGTTTGATGATAAAAAAATCATTATTGATGGTAATAAATCATTCCCACTTACACATGGTCTACTAGAGCTGCTATTCAAAGCAATTCCAGATACATTCATCTATAGGAAAGGTGATCTTGTCGACTATAAACGTATACTTGAACTAACTGGAGTTCATCTTGATGCATTGGGACGTGTGAAAAGAAATACCAGTTATAAATACACTCGCATAATTAAAGATTTATTTCCACCTAAACGTGTTAAAGGAGTTGAACAAAAACTGGGTAGTGGAATACATGATATGCAAATTGAAACCTCACCTAACAGCAACGTCTACACCTATTGGGATAATCCAAATGAATTGTGTGAAAGATTGGAATTGTTGATTAATTCAAAACTTGCCGGACACACTGGTCATGATTCAGAAATTGCATCAATAATTGAAGAATTACGTGAAATCGGTATCATTATAGGTGGTAATCTAGTATTATAAAAATGACTATTGATAAATTTGGGCGACATTTGTATGCAAGTAGAAAGGCAAATATCAATGAAGAATTGAAACAATTGGTGCAGAATTTAATTGATATCCTACAATTGATACCACTTGCGGCACACCATCTTCCAAGAGTTGATCTCAACAACATTGATCAGTGGCGAGCAATGACAGATCCAAACCTATTTGATCAGTATAGAAAATATTCAGAGGAAACTGAAAATCCATGGTTTTTTAGAGCATGGTTTGAGAGTAAATTCATCTACAAACATGAATTATAATAAAAACAAGTATGACTATTGATAAATTTGGTCGACATTTGAGTAGAAAAGAGACACTGGACTTGGAGAGAGAAGAGATGATAAACTTGTTTCAAAACGCCATTACTCTAGCACAACAAATAGATACAGTTAAAGATTTCTACTTACCAAACATTGATATTAGACAACAGTGGAAACACATCACAGATCCACAATTACTTACCAACTATAGAGAGGCTGTAAAGGGTCTCTCCATCTATAATTCTTCATTTAAAAGATGGTATGAGAAAAATTATCTATATAAAAATGAATAGAAAAAATACTCCAAAAAAGAAGAGGTCAATGAAAAAGAAGTTGGGATCTGGTATATTGGGTTCCGTAATTAATAAAGCAATTGATCTACTGCCCATGGAGCTCCATATTCCCGGGTACGAATTCTGTGGACCCGCGACAAACTTGAAAAAACGATTAGCAAGAGGAGATAAAGGAATAAATAGATTAGATGAAGCGTGTCGAGAGCATGATATAGCCTATAGTGACCCAACACAAAATCGAACGGAAGCTGATAGGAAACTTGCAGCACTCGCGTGGGAAAGAGTAAAAGCAGCCGATGCTAGTCTTCCTGAACGAGCAGCAGCCTATCTAGTTACAAATCTTATGAATGCAAAAGTGAAATTTGGTGGAGGAGGAAAGAAACTCGGCAAAGGTGTCTATTTGAAACCGTACAAAGGTTGTGGTATAAAGAAGAAGAAGAAGAAGGTAGAGAGTGCATTGAAAGCCATTTTAAAAAAAAATCCCCATTATCAAATGTAGATATAGTAAAGTATGCAAAACAGCTTGACTTACCGTTACGTGGAATTTATATGAGAGATAAACTACCAAATACACCACTTAAACACCTAGAACTGGGTGTAATCAATCTGGATAATGAAATTGGTGAGGGCACTCATTGGACGTGCTACTTCAAAAACGCTAATCTATGTGACTATTTTGATAGTTTTGGTAATCTAAGTCCACCACTTGAATTTATGAAATATATGCAGGGTGTAAGAGTTCGATACAACTACAAGAAATATCAACAAATGGAGCACTCATGCGGACATCTGTGTCTATTGTGGCTGTATAAAAAATATAGTGATTATGTTTACGCTAACAGCAAACGAGAATCCATTGGTTAGTGAAATATTCCCACCAGTTGAATTGGATAGCTTTGACTATGAAGTGGGTCTAGTAAACATGTACACATACAATACAATTCCAAATATTGAAACAAATGTAAATAATAAGTTCGTGTATGATGGGCGTATGGTTGAAATACCAGAAGGATCATACGAATTGGAGGATATTCTAAATTATATTCGAAATAATCTTAAACTGACTAGCAGCCAACTGAGAATCAAAGCCAACAACAATACACTACAGTGTGAGCTGTATGCAGATAAAGATATTGATCTAACTATGAAGGACAGCATTGGTCCAATACTTGGATTTCAACATGAAAAATTACTAGCAAATAAATGGCATATATCAACAAAACCGGTTCATATAATGCGTGTAAATAGTATACGTGTAGAATGCAATATTGCACAGGGTTCATACAATAACGGCAGTGAAGGTCACACAATTCATGAGTTTTACACAATTGTACCACCCGGCTATAAAATAATTGAATCACCCACAACTGTGGTGTACATGCCAATCAATACAAACACAATAAATCAAATTTGTATAAATATAATCGATCAGGATGGGAATGTGGTAAACTTTCGTGGAGAAACAATAACAGTACGCTTACATGTAAGAAAAAAACCAGTAATTTTATAATATAAAAAATATGCTAATATTTACAAAAAATCATCAATCACAACAGCATGATGCAACAGATAGGAAATTACTTACACCTAAAAATAGACAACTACTACAAAGATTAGGTTTTTTTGTATATAATAAAAATATAAACAATGAATCACCAAATTCCTCACGGTATGCAAATTGATTCAATATTCAATGTTGGTGAGAAAGTACAATTCGATGAGAGTATAACCCAATTCGAGTATCACACTCACACACCATATGCATCACAAACATACAAAAATAATGATGAAATTCGTATCAATGTAAATCAACAGGATGTCTACACTCTACCATGTAAAAGCTATCTTCTAATAGAGGGTAATATTAAAGTACAAAAAGCAGACAATACTGAAGTTGACTTTGTATTAGTGAACAATGGAATAGCCTATTTATTCGATGAGATTAGATATGAGGTGGGTGGAGTCGAAGTTGACCGCACACGTAACGTTGGCATGACAACAACAATGAAAAACCTCTTGTGCGAATCTCCACAAAATAAATGTATATGGGAGAATGCAGGATGGAATCGAGATGGATGGGCAAATAAAAAGAAATTCAGCTTTTGTATTCCACTGGAAATGTGGTTAGGCTTCATGGAAGATTATAGGAAAATTATTTTGAATGTAAAACAAGAATTGGTTCTGCTTCGATCTTCATCTGATTTAAATGCAATTCAAACCACCGCTGGTACTAAAATCGAAATTAATCTAACAAAAATACAATGGAAAGTACCCTACATACATGTAGCAGACACAATTCGTCTTAATCTACTGAAATTATCTCACAATGATAAACCAATTAGCCTTCCATTCAGATCTTGGCAATTACACGAGTATCCTACCCTACCGGAAAGCACAAGTCATCAGTGGACTGTTAAGACGGCATCACAAATGGATAAACCAAGATTTGTTGTACTAGGACTGCAAACTAATAGAAAGAATAGCCTTCGTAACGATATATCTCAATTTGATTTTTGTAATTTGAATAATGTTCGCTTGTATTTGAATGCACAATACTTTCCCTATGATAATATTATGGGTAATAAACATACATTGTATCAGATGTTTGCCGCCTTTCAACACGCCTACTACAAACAAAGTGATTCGGGAACATCAATAGCATTTGATAAATTTGAAAAAACACCACTAATTGTGATAGACTGTTCTCGTCAAAGTGAACTTTTGAAATCGGGTGCATTAGATGTGAAACTTTCATTTGACACAACAGCAAATATCCCAGAAAATACATCTGCATACTGTCTCATTATATACGAAAATATCTATGAATATACACCATTGAGTGGAATTGTTAGAAAAGTAATGTAAACAAATAATATTAATAAAACAAAACATCAAAGTGGTATAGTAATTTAAAAGTATAATTAGAGTAATTTAAAAAAGTATAAATCAAATAATAAAAAATAATTTTTTTTTTTACCTACATACACACATTAATCTAGGTATAGGTACCTGCACCTACACACCCACATACATTAATCTAGGTATAGGTACCTACACCTACACACCTACATAGGAAATACATTAATCTAGGTATAGGTACCTACACCTACACACCTACATAGGAAATACATTAATCTAGGTATAGGTACCCACACCTACGCAGGTACCCGCACCCAGGTTTACATAGATTGTATTTTTTAGATGAATTCTTCAATTTATCATTTCAATATAAACTAATTCGATAACAGTTACATGATATTTTTTTTTACACAGTAGTACAACAATGAAAAAAAAATTAAAATTAATACTTCAAATGGTTCGGAACCCACCTAAAACTCTAGATCTCAGACCTATTTAAGCAAAAAAAAAAATTTTTTTTATTTTATTTTAAAGTTTTTCAGGTTTTAAAGTTTCTTTATATTTTAAAGTTTTCAGGTTTTAAAGTTTTTGTACTTTTCCTTGAGATGGTTGCTCACGAATTTTACGTTTTCTTATTGGAATATCTTTATGGCCCCAAGCTAGAGTATCAATTTGGTTTGGCAGTATGAAACGTTTATCGTCATGAGGTTGAAGAGCTAGTTTTTCACGTTGAACAGTATAGACATGATGCAGTTTACTTTCAATTGCTGATGATGTTACATTTTTGTGTTTTACATTAAACAGACATTCTTTATAATCTTCAAATCTCAATTGATTTCTATTTGCACTCTTGGGAATTCCCTTTGCAACCTTCTTTTCTGAATCACCTATGCGAATTGCATACATTTTAGCTTGTAGTCCAACAAACCCAGAAATTATTTTTCCACCACACTCATCCTTAAATTTACCTAGTTGTTTTTTATGTTTTGTGCTGTAACATTGATGATCTTTTGGATAATTAGATGTGTCAAATAAGTCCAAATTTCTTTCAATATCTTTATAAATATCGTTTGTTTGAATCAGATACATAAAACTATCTGTATCGGACATTAGCAGTTCAACATTGGGATACATTTTTAGAATTTCATCATAATGGAATTTATACATTATTGCTTTACTTGACTCAAGTATTGCCATACCCACATAAATGGGACGATTTAGATGAACCTCAAGCTTATTTAGACATACACCAGCAACATCATCGTTAAATCTGTACCAGTGTTTCATTCTTGGATATGCAATCACTTTATCAAGTTGCTTTTCATCAGTTATAATCCTAAAATCATTGTGATTCCTTACATTTTCCAACGTTTTTCCATAAATTGCATTAGAACATAGCTTGTATAGATCTCTATCAAAATCATTATTTGAATTCTTTCTCAACTCGGTATTTAATGATATAAATTGCTCTAACCAGGCTGATTGATTGAATTGCATCACTCTGTGTATTTTTGTTAATTTCATACCTAATCTCATGTAAAGTTTCAAATTTTTATAGTGTAGAATGTAATTTTTACGGTTTTCAAAAGTTGTAATCAATTTCTCATATCGCCCTGATGGCGGTGTGGCTTTTACTGGCGCAAGGGGGTAATGGTTGTGCATATCATGAAGACTTTCTGGATATTCAAGATCGACTTCTAAAAAGTAGCCAACGTGTGATTCATCTGAAATTTTTGTAACATCGAAATTTTGAATTTGCTCATTAGATAGCCACTTGAATCCAGAGTGCGGCAGTGGTTCACTCATACTTGTACCATATAAATTGTTTGCATCTAAGTAGATTATAAATGTGGTTTTGGAATTTTTATCATATGTAGATAAATATTGGTTGTTGGCTTTTGCATATCGTTTGGGGATTACACTTAAACCCCCGCGAATACCGGACTCTACAAACAGGTGCATATCTGGATCACTTAAAAGTTCAAGTTCAATACCAGTCATTTTCAACATTGCATTCCACGAATAGTGTGGTAGCGAATAAAAGTGGGATGGATCAAGACTGTAGGTTTTCTGGAATGTTGATCTGAAAGATTGAAATATATCGGCGAGTAAGAGTATATCGGTGGTTAGATAGAGATCGTGAAATTGACCAAGATTTTTCAAGTTGAACGCATTCCAAACGGTTATAGCATTTTGATAGTCAGTCTCACTTACATCTGAATCGGTTAGTTTGTTGTAGAAGTTTTCCCGGGAAGGTAATTGTGTTTCTTCGAATTTCTCAAAACAATCCATATATTCGTATGGGTAGATTTGTTTTTTCAAGAGTAAATTTGTATTATTTGGAAAATGTGCTGAAATCAGTTGGAAAGCATTTGATAACATATTTTCTGTCAATTTCGAAAGAGATGAATTCAGAAATTGTAGTGAATCGATAAATCTCAAAGTGTTATTTAGTGTTATTGAAATTATTTTTTCACTTGTCCTAGCTAAGCAACTTATTCTCTTTTTATATTTATTGAGTGATTGAACAATGAAGTGGGAATCGTAACCGGTGAAATTGTGGAATATTACAGGAATGAACTCCACCTGTTTTGCATTAAGATTACACGATTGATGAGCAGCTCCAATAAACTTTCCAGTTGAATGTGAATGGTGTCGCACACGATCAAACAATAGGCTCTTATTACACAGGCAACACACATCTACCATTTTAAATTTGTTTTCTTCTTCTACTGTAATCTGCATTGGCACTTGTATTTTCAATCGCTTTTTCAATTCATTTCCATGCTCATCTAATTCATCCAGAAACCTTTCTATTAAATTTGATGATTCAGACAGGTTTGATGCTCTAACTATCCTTGGCCCATAATGAATTGATCCACTTTCATTTACTATTACATATCCATAACCACATGGTATATGTTTTTCATCTTTGATTAAACATTCAAAGTCGGCGTATATGGTGAAGGGGGTGGGTAGGGTGTAGGAGAAATTTGTGAACTTTAAAACAGTGTTTTGTTCAGGAATTTTAATGCGTTGTGTTTCGTGTGATGAGCACAATTCAATATGTTTTTCTAAACTACGTTTTGCATTTGATTTGGTGAATCTTTGAAAACAGTGGGGGCAAATTTCTACTTTACCATTATATTTTGTTAGATGTGATAGTAGTCTGGATAGATTTTTAACAAGAGTGTAGTGTTTTTGTTCTTCTTTGTTAGATAACAACAACAGGGTGATTGTATGCTCTCTCTTTCTGTGTTGGGATGCAAAGACTGGATAGAACATATCTTTCTCTTCTTCATATGCAATAACATTAACAGCTATTGTTGTGTTTTGGTTCTCAAATTTAGGTATGTCTTTCAGTTTAAGTGGGAAGCATAAATTTTCAATATTAATTTTATCTTTTATTTTTTTAAGTGCAGATACTCGATTGTTCTTAGTGGTTTTGAAATAGGAGAGGATGGACCAAACAAAGCAAAGATCATCTTCATTTCTCACATTTATAACAGCATTTTTCTTTATAATTTTATCTGGAGTAGGAATGTATGAGCCAGAACCACTTATTGGTCTGTATCTAACCATATTGAAATTGAATTGTTTGAATATGTCTATAGTCCAACCACTCCCTAACTTTGTGAATTTGTCTAAACCTTCCATAATTTTCCCCTCTGCCTCCTCCCATTGTGTGTTAAATTTATCAAGATTCTCATGAACTAAGATTATAGACCTCGATTGTCCATGGAATGTGGGTTCTACAAATAGTTCTTTATCACCATAAATCTTTTTTAATTTAACTGTCAAGCTTACATACCATTTAATGTTGTGGTGGAATTTTTCAGATTCTTTAAGCACTATATCAATTATATGAGGTTTTAGGTTTTCAAACAATATTTTCACATCAATTGTTTCAAACGAATTCCATATGAAAAAGAGGCAGTTTTTGTTGATGCTGTGTTGGTAGATTGGTGATGAGTAGGTGGATGAAATTATTTTATCCATTTTTATATATACAAAAAAAGTTGCGATGATAGGGCAGCGATGTTCATGTAAACTGAAAAAAAAAGAAAACCAAATTTCTTTTTAAGTGAATAAAAGAGGTATTCGCTGTGTAATTCATAAACTCACCAATGTTTCGGAATCCACCTAAAAACGCTACAGTAAAAAGGATCATCAAAAACCTTACACTTATTATTATTCATTCCAAATATCATTAAAAGAAAATTAATTGTAAATTCTCACTTTTAGTCAAACTCTTTTAAATTGATAAAATAAAACTGAAAACTCATTTAAATTATACTGAAGACTTTCAAAGATGGCATAGGAGTTGCATAGCTTATCTCTGATTTATAATTGATGACAGACAAAGCGAATGAGGTGTAAAGAGAATGTGTAAATTCTGAATTCTACTTGTGATCTCATTCTTTCTTACTCTAACTCTCTCATTCACCCTCTCTCTTACTCTTTCTCTCTCACTCACACTGGTCAAGTGTCAATCCTTGTCCAAACTTCGCCATTTCATGTAATTGCATCACTTAGATTGTCATTACTGTAATTAATATCACACAAATGAGATCATTGTACATAATTCTATGCACTATAAAAATAGTACTTTCTGAGTTCACTACTGTATATATCTG
Source organism: Conomelus anceps (assembly GCA_948455865.1). Classification (NCBI taxonomy): domain Eukaryota; kingdom Metazoa; phylum Arthropoda; class Insecta; order Hemiptera; family Delphacidae; genus Conomelus; species Conomelus anceps. Next base: position 1,058,616 of record OX418217.1, on the reverse strand, counting down.
TGTGATGTTGATAGTTTTGATTTTAATCATTCATATTCAAATTTGTAAATTTACATGAATAAAGAAATATAATCTAATCTAATCTAATCACCCTCTCTCTTACTCCTTCTCTCACTCACCCTCTCTCTCTTTCACTCTACAAACATACAATAAAGAAAAACATTTTTAGAGATACATACCTTTATTAGTGAAGGTGGTTATGGTTTTGTAGAGAAAACGTTTCAATCTGAAGTTGAGGTAATACGGCAATGAACATGTAAACTGAAAAAGAAAACCCAAATTTCTGTTAAAGTGAATAGAAGAGGTGTAAGTTGTGCAATTCATAAACTCACCAATGTTTTGGAATCCACCTAAAAAAAAAATAGTATAGTAGAAATGCTATTAAAAAAAAAAACCTTACACTTATTAAATTATTATTCATTCCAAATATCATTAAAAGAAAATTAATTGTAAATTCTCACTTTTAGTCAAACTCATTTAAATTGATAAAATAAAACTGAAAACCCATTTAAATTATAATGAAGACTTTCAAAATGGCAGATATTGAATAGCTAGGAATTGAAACTACAGTATGGTAACCTTATTTTAGACTTGACCATATCGGTTTGTATCTATCTCATATTATATTTAACAAATTTCTTCTTCTTTAGAAGAGGTGTTCGCTGTGCAATTCATAAACTCACCAATGTTTCGGAATCCACCTAAAAACGCTACAGTAAAAAGGATCATCAAAAACCTTACACTTATTATTATTCATTCCAAATATCATTAAAAGAAAATTAATTGTAAATTCTCACTTTTAGTCAAACTCATTTAAATTGATAAAATAAAACTGAAGACTCATTTAAATTATAATGAAGACTTTCAAAATGGTGGATATTGAATAGCTAGGAATTGAAACTACGGTATGGTAACCTCATTTTAGACTTGATCATATCGGTTTGTATCTATCTCGTATTATATCTAACAAACTGAGAAATATATAGCAACAGAATTTATTTATTTCGAATCCCCCTCAAAAGTGCTATTAAAATAGGTCAACTGCATAAATCCAGATGATCTTGCTTTCACTCTACAAACATACAAAAAAAAAAAAATAAATAGAGAAAACATTTGGTAGAGATACATACCTTTATTAGTGAAGGTGATGATGTTCAGTAATTCAAAGTATAATGAAGAATGAAGAACAAAAGTATAATAGTGCACATAAGCAAATTCGCTCTTTGAAGATGTTTGGTGTACAACTTTCCTCATACGAATGAGAAATAAGCCAGTGCAAATGGCGTTGAAACTTGTTTGTAGCCCACTGGTGTCTGCTTACGTCACTCGAATCAGAAGCCAATGAACTCTACCCTCTCACTTTTACTGCAGTTCCGGTCAGGTGCAACCACTCTCATAATTATTGCACATTTCAAGAATAAATTGTTGTGAAATGTAATTTAAGGTTTTTCGGATTTTAAAATCACCGACAAGTGGTGGACCTAATCTGTTATATTCCAGAATTCAGTGCTTCATTCCGTACGTTATCCAAATGATTATAATTAAATATTTCCAACTTCAAGTAAAACTGGGTCAGAATCAGTACCACTTTTATTATACAGATGATCCAAAATTTATTATTATTTTTCCTTAATTAATCGTGATCGGAAAATTGTGTCTAACACTTGCATGTAATTCTTGAGCAAGTCCTTCTCTTGTATTCATTTTTTTATATCAGCGTTTTATACTGGAGTTAGATCACCGCTAAAATTTTCGTTATAACCACCGTTAAAACCACCGTTAAAATTTAACCGCCGTTAAAATTTTTTGTGATTTTTAGCTCCCGTGAAAATGGGAATTTTGGGGATCGGATAGATTGCGTTGATTTAACTATACAACTATTTCAGGTTAGGTTTAGGTTAACCTGAAATTTAAGGTTAAATTTTATTATTATTTTTTCCTCAATTAATCGTGATCGGAAAATGGTGTTTGATACATGAATTTGGGATGCCTTAAAATGCTGAACAAGATGGCGTCTTCAAATTAAAATTCCCTTCACGGGTTAAAATAGCAGATTTGGTTCAAATTTTTTCGTGATTTTTAGCTCCCGTGAAAATGGGAATTTTTGAGATCGGATAGATTGCGTTGATTCGAATTTGGCTATACAACTATACAGCTATACCTATTTCAGGTTTGGATAGTTGATTTAGGTTAACCTTAAATTTAGGGTTAAAGAAAAGCTTTACTAAAAATTTTATTATTATTTTTTCCCCAATCAATCGTGATCGGAAAATGGTGTTTGATACATGAATTTGGGATGCCTTGGAAGGCTGAACAAGATGGCGTCTTCCAATTGAAATTCGCTCCAGGGGTTAAAAAGTTCAAATTTTTTCGTGGTTCGGAACCCACGTGAAAATGGGAATTTTGGGGATCGGATAGATTGCGTTGATTTGACTTTGACTATACCGCAAGGTATTGCTATACCTATTTCAGGTTAGGTTAGGTTTGGATGGGTTGACTTAGGTTAACCTTAAATTTCAGGTTAAAGAAAAACTGTGACGGAACTCTTACTCTGCCCTACTCCCCCCCCTCCACAAAAAAATGCGAAAAAAAGCACCCCGTATTCTTACTAAAACTAAAAGAAGATTTTTATAACTCTTGAAAAAATTCAAACTCAGTCGATAATATACAAAATGTATGTATATTTCTTGAGATTCTTTACATAGGTAACATTTTTTTGTAAAGTTAAAGAAGAAATATCAATGAAATGAATATATGAACTTCTGCTCAATAAACTTAATTGCAAAATAGCTAAATAAGAATTTGAACCTAAATGGTTTTTAAACTTACAAATACACAATGTTCAATAAAAATGAAATACCTATAAGATTATGTTCGGTGTACCAATCACATTAAGGTTAAATAATTCTACAAAGTTGTTCCTTTAAAGGAAGTGAAAACAATGAGTTAATAACTTCATTTGTAAAACACAAAAATTCAAATACTAAGTCATTTATTGGGCAGTAGTTAAACAACAACAGGTTATTTATTTAGTGTGGTATCTTGGGAGAATTTATGTAAGGATGAAGTACATAAAAGGCACACATTTCATGTATAGTTAAGTATTTACAACACACAATCGAAAGAAGTGTCTTTCAAAAACGAAATAAAGACATAGTTATGAAAAATTACTGAATGTTTAGTATTTAGTAAGTTTTGCTATAGCAGTTCTTACTTATTAGTAAGTAGTTATCGTAAAATACATGAAAAACATCAACAATTTGAAGTCAAACATTTTAAATTTGTAGGCTGTGACCATCTACAAGTGAGCTAGGCACCTTCTAAGCTTGTTAAATCTATCTCTCTAAACCCCACCTAGAAGTTTTTGTCTTTGGGATGAGGAAACAGAAAACCTTTCAATTATTTCTTCGTTAGAAATAGTCTCAAGTACATCTTTTTCTGCAGCTAGAACCATTAGATTGGACAACTATGAGTCTTCCATAGCTGATCTGAGTCTGTTTTTGATTTTTTTTAGGAGTCTGCGTCATAGCCCCCCCCCCCCTGTGGGCACCCCTGCTGTAGGCCGAGCGCTTTCGAATCTTTTGAGATCCATTTTCAGAGGCGTGTGTTCCTTGATCATTGATCTCAGTTTTTTGGTTAGAAGGATTGTGGCTTTTGTAAAATGTGATAAAAAAGTTTGATTTAAAATTTAGTTGTTCGTTGAGGATGTTTTGTTTATTGTGTGGGCTGTGTTTGTATATTTCAAATTGTTCCAAGGTGTTGAGTTCGTGTCCTTTAAATTTTATATGTAGAATGTGTAGGTTGGTAGTGATGTCAGTAAAAGTGTGTCCAGTTTGAATGATATGGTCGGCGAAATTCGATTCAGCTTTTGATGTTAGGGCTTGAAAATGTTCCTTGTAACGTTGTTTGAATGTGCGGCCTGTTTGTCCTATGTAGAATTTGTTATAATCAGAGCAGTTCAGTTTGTAGATCCCTGGGAGATCGTAAAATGATCAAGGAACACACGCCTCTGAAAATGGATCTCAAAAGATTCAAAAGCACTCGGCCTACAGAGTAAGTAAATTATACTTATTCTTAATGAGTATTTGACTGCAAGTCGTTGAATTCACATAAAAAGTTAATATTAACAGCGCTTGTTCGTCATGGAACACGAAATCTAGGAATCTACTAGTTCTGTTAACAGTAAACCTCACTCGCTCACTCAAAAAAGAGTCGATATTTTCAAAAAAAAAACTTCAAGAGTACTTTCTGCTAAATGTTTATTGCTTACTGTTTGATGATTGAGACTTTCACTCTGGAAACTTTTCAGCAGCTTTTACCCCCAATTATCCTTTAACAAAAAGTTCAAATTTGTCCAAACCCCCCACCACCAATTTCTAGTGAAATTTAAATTTCCGCCCCCCAGGTACAGGGATTTTTTTTACAAATATTTTTAACGGAAGTCCATATTTTTCATGTTTTATCTTATGAGAAAATAGTTTCTCACCTTTCTAAATCCCCATCACCTCTAAAGGCCGGTTTACACGATACGTCTTTTCCCGACCAGTAGACACCCTGATTAAATCATAGTAAATTCCGCGAGAAACTTGTGATTGCATTGCCGCAAGTCCGAAATTTTCACTTAACTGGAACAGAGCTAGTAGTGAACTGAGCCAAGATCACACGTTTTGTCCAAACTTTGTCTACACGTTACGTTTTGTCCTATCAGTTATCGCAAATCTATGCTTCTGTCAGTTCTACAATCTGACCTTGGACTTCATTCCGATTCGACAAAACGTACCTTTTGCTGTTCGCATGCAACATTTTATCGGATAGGATTTATCCTATCCAGTAAAATGTACAGTAAGACGTATCGTGTAAACCGGCCTTAATATCTATATTAGTTCAGTGTCAACCTTCTTCTCCTCCTACTTCCATTTTTCTTCTTTCCTTACTTTCTTCGTAATTTTTCTCGTTGCTCTCCTTCCTTACTCTCCAGTGCTAGATTTTCATCGACAGAGGGTAGCATGAAGACATTTATATATTAGAAAAATATGAGTTTGATTAGCCTACTATTTTACAGGTGCTAGTGAATGTGGTGATGGCGCCGGTGAATCCGGCCGACATAAATATGGTGCAGGGCGTCTACCCAGTCAAGCTGTCGCTGCCAGCGGTGCCTGGCAATGAAGGCGTCGGCGTCGTGACGCATGTTGGTGATGACGTCACAAAATTGACACCCGGCGACCGTGTTATCCCCGATGCACCTGCACTGGGCATGTGGCGCACTCATATCCTGCTCAAGGAGGACCAACTTATCAAGGTAATAGTTTTATCCTTTAGTCACCTAATAATTATTTTATTGGCAATTATGATTTATATACAATAGTAGAATAGATACTGTCATAAATTACTTTTACTTTAACAAATATACATTGGCTTGGTCAGAATAAGGAAACCGTTAGCTCCAGTTGATATTACTTAGGGCCGCTATTGCTAATTAATAGCTACTAAATGACTGAGAAACCGGTCATTAGCTTTTTTTTGTAGATTACGTCTTGGAGACTCCAGTTGAGGAGTAACCGTCACATGGGGATGGATATATGGAACAATATTTTTAATTTTCATTACTTAAAACTTCAAATAAGTAAAGAAAATATTTCAAAACAAGTTCTTTTAAAATGAGATACTCAATTTAGCTTGAATCATAGGAGAAAAGATCAATTTTTAATATTCACATGTTTTTTAAAAACATTTATTGCTGTTCCTTATAACCCTCAGTTTGAGGTTATATGGAACAGCTTCGAATTCAACAGAATACCACTCTATCCCTGGTAAATTGTCCGTGCAAAATTTAACTATCAGACCGTTTTGATTCAAATAACTTTGAATGAATTGTCTCAATTAATTGTACACTGCTAAATGGATATCCAAACTCTGCTGCTTTTATAATGCTTCTACAACTTTATTTTCTTCATTTGAATTCAACATAGTTGGTCTCCCCAACCTATCACTATTCATACCGTCTGTAAATCGTCGTTTTTGGTATACCAAACCTTTCTGCTGCGTGTGAGAAAGACATACGATTTTCTATGACAGCATTTAATGCCAATTCGATGTTATTGACATCGTAATTGCGCCGGTAAGCTGTTCCAGGGACGTGAATATGTTTTTGGGGCATTGTTCCATAAAACCCCACTAAAATACAACTTTTTAAAAAACTTCCTCAAAAACAGTAAACATACACCAGATCACAATAAACAAGCATAGGTTCTACAAAAGAGGTTTTGGCACACAAGACTTCAACAATAAAGAGAACTATTTATCAGTGGTTACTTGATCACAGGTGAGACTATTTATGAAAAATATTTTCCGTGTATTAGCTGTCATGAGAATCTCGACATTGGAGAATTATAAAAAAGTTTTTTGAAAACATATGATTTATTATTCTATGATTATACATTATTGAAGTATATAAGCAAATTGATAACAGTAGAAAATTCTTATGGGTAGACCTAAAGGTGGTAATTTTGAAACAAAAACAAAAGTTCCATATAACCCCAAGAGTTCCATATATACCCGTTTTACCAGTATAAGACAAGACAGATCAACAATTATTCACTAGATACCATAATTACTATATCAAACAGTTGAGGTGAGGCTTAATTTTTATGTGAAAGGAAGTAATATTAGTAATATGCTGGCTATCATACCATGGTAACTATTGTACTGTACCACGTACTAAGTATGTTCTGTGCTCCGTTCACTGAGAAAGGCACACTCAACTGATGAAATTTGGCCCTTATTTATGAACGTACTTTGAGGCTTCCTTAATTCAAGGGATGCTTGAAATACATTCACTCAAAATGCTTTTTCAGGCTCCCTTGAGTTAGTACGAAAGCCTCATGGCGTAGATCATTCATTAATTGAAGAGACAAATTATTGTGGAAGTGACACCAAGGCAGACAGTATAAAAAAGTTGGTAGCCCGATCGGACAAGTTTGTAAATGTTGAAAGGGTTATGATAAAAAGTTGGAAAATTATGTTTTCTAAAAATAAACGGGGTTTCTGGGAAAAATTATGGGACCAACTAGGAACAGTGAAGGAGAATACAGATTGAGAAGCTACGAATAAATTTACCGGAACAATGAGCCCATAGATCAAACTATTAGGAAGAGAAGATTATAATATTTTGGGCATGTTTGGAGGATGGAGGGAGACAGCATTGTTAAGAGATCGGTTCATAAAGTGTTTGAAATGAAAACGACTATAGCATGGATAAAGGAAGTAAAGGAAGATCTTGAACGAGCAGGAATCAGAATTGAAGAAGTACCAAACAGAGAAATGTTTAAAGAGAAGGTCGTGAAGGGGTGTTTCCAGGTCGAAAGCAGGAGGGTAGGAACTAGGTGGATGGAGGAACGAAGACAGCGGTTCTCTGAACAGATGAAGGCCTCTTGGGAAAGAAGAAGAACCAAAAGGAATTGAAATGTGCTTCTAATACTCTACAATCGTGATCTCTAAATGGTCAAACCGAAACAAGAAAAAAAACAGTGTTTCTCCAAGTTAGTTTGTCGCTTCAATCATTTATTTAATTACATACAAAAGCTCACAGGACAACCAGTTAAGAGCCTTAATGACATACAATAAAACCAATTTTGTCAAAAATGAAGATTAAATTATTGAATGGCGTAATAAAAACAAACCTTTTTGTTATTTTCTATGCCATGCAGTACTCGACTATTATACATTTTTCTTTCTAGGTACGAGACGATTTGGAGTTTGTAGATTTGGCTGGTATTACCTCGAACCCCTGCACTGCCTACCGGCTTCTGAAGGACTTTGTCGCCCTGAAAGAAGGAGACGTGATCATTCAAAATGGCGCCAATGGAGCAGCTGGACAGAACGTCATACAGCTGTGCAAAGCCTGGGGCCTCAAATCGATCAATGTGGTCAGAAATAGGCCCGATTTGGATCAGCTCAAGCAATACCTCATGCAGCTTGGCGCGACTCATGTCATCACTGAGGAAGAATTGAGGTGAGAATATCGATTGTTTTACTGTTAAATGTAAGAATTCAAGTCAAATATTATTCCTTATTATTATTATTATTATTATTATTATTATTATTATTAGACGTAAAACTCCCAAAGTGGAAGACGCTGAGTAAAGATGGTTCATTTTTCGGACTTGTTCTTCTTGTTTGCCCACCAGCTTTCCATTTTTTGTGCAAATTCAGCTTTTCTCTCTTCACTCCATTTTGTTCCAACTCTTGGAGGGTTTGTCTCTGGTATAACTTCCCATTTATAAAGTTCTATTCTGAAGTTTTTTCTATTGTAAATTCCTTTGTTGGTTATTTTGGCCAGTACTAGGTCTTTTTTAACATCTCGTATCCATTCTCCTCCATTGACAAGTGATGCTACATAGTTTACAATTCTTTTTGTTAGTCTATTGTCTGGAAGCCTCATGATGTGACCATAAAATTTAAGGCGTCTTTTCCTCATATCTGTCTCTATATTAGAATATTCTTAAACTTTAGACGTCTCTGTAATCTATATCCGTTTTCGATACGCCTTGGTCCAAGGATTTTCCTAACTACTATTTTTCTTTCTTCCTTCTTTAGATTTTCCATATCCATTTTCCTGTTCAGGGACAGGGTCTCGCTGGCATATAAAATTGCTGGTTTAATCACTGTATTGTAATGTCAAACTTTTGTATGAAGAGATAAACATTTTTTATTATAGATATATTGCACCATCCCTAGGCCTTTACGAACTTTCTGTATTCTTTCTTGTTGTGAATATTTTTTGGAGATAACTTCTAGATATTTAAAGTATGGTACCCTGTTTATTGCTCCATATTGGGTTTGTAATTTGGTAACTTTTAAATTTATTGTTGTAAACACTGTTTTTTCAAAGTATATTTGTAAGCCGACCTTTTCTGCACATTCTTTTAGAGTCTCTATCTGTTTTATTGCAATTTCATAAGATTCCGTCATAATTTCTAGATCATCTGCAAAAGCCAAGTAGGGGATTTGTAAATTATCTTTCTTAGTTCCCAGTGAGATTGGCCTCCAGTGTCTTTCTTCTTTTAGTTTCTTCTCCCTCCTATTATTCCTTGTTTGTATATGAAATGAAATAAATTTATTCATCCACAAGAATATTGTACAATAGACAGAAAACATTCTCTTATTATAATACAAGTTTAATATATTATACAATACAACCATAAAATAAGATTCTTTTCCAAAGATTGATAAATGAAAAACATACCGAGGCAATGGAGTATTATCCCCATATTTCATCGATTTCGTGTACCATAACGATCAGAGTTGTTAATATTAACTTTTTATTGTAAATTCAGCGACTCTCGTTGAGTTTACAATAAATTAAAAGGGCAGAGGTACTACTAGGGTCAACTTTAAATATTGAGTTAAAATTAACGTTAATATTAACATTTTATTGTAAATTCAACAACTCTCATTGAGTTTACAATTAAAAGGGCAGGTACTACTAGGGTCAACTTTAAATTTAACTAAATATTAAGTTAAAATTAACGTTAATATTAACATTTTATTGTAAATTCAACGACTCTCGTTGAGTTTACAATTAAAAGGGCAGGTACTACTAGGGTCAACTAGTAGTATACTATATACTATAGTACTATACTATAGTACTATAGTATGATAGTAGCCTATAGTAGGTATATGCCTCAAAGTCTTACGTCAATTTTGAGGAAATATATGACTCCTTTGAACAAAAAACGAGTCTAGGGCTCCTCCCAAGGGATAAGATTAAAAAATAACCTCTAAAACCGTATTGGAGCGTTTTTACTCGTAAATCCTTCAATTTTAACGCACATTATTAGTTAAAGTGAAAGTGAATTCTATCTAGTGCTTGCGTCATCACCAAGGGGGGGGGGGGTAATGGCTATACCTATGGCTCTGTTATTATTTTAATCTATGACCAGTGTGTAAAAGCGTGGCTAAATTTGCTATCCTCAATTCATGTACTCAAAATTGGAAAATCAGATCCATACTTGATAATTTAAAAGCAAAGCAGAAATAAGATTAATTAAATACTATATTAGAGTAGAAGGGAATGGTATGAAATACATTTTACACTGACATATTTACGAAGTGAAGTTATTTCACAAATATTACAATATTTTATTTTATTTTTATTCATTCATTTATTACACGGAACACATTTATTTATATTGAATGATGCACTGAAATCTAACAAGAAACTAATTGAAAAAATTAGTTAAAAAAAGTAAAAAAGCCATCGTATATCAACTCAAGCTACTTGCATCAAACACGATTGGCACTGCCAGCAAAAGTAAAATGAAAATTATTTTTAAATAAACAAATCTGTGAAAAACTTCAACAAAACTGTTAAAATAAAAAATAAATTAATAAATAATCACTTACCGAGTTTATAAAATATGGTAAATTTAGTAATGGCAATAACAAACATGTCTTCTTATTATCTTCCTTATCCGAAAACATGGCTCAGTTCAACTAGGGTGGGCTCCGACAGTTTATTATGACTTTCATAACAAATTAATAAATGTAATACATCTACATATATTGTACATTTTAATTTTTTAATTAAAAATCTTATAATCTGATAAATTATTATTTGGTAAAAATCAATATTGTGAGGAGTGAACCTGGTTATACAGTCTAATAATTAATTTATTTCTTCTTTTTTATTTACTGGTCCATTATTCTGAAAAAAGGAAGGTTGAAAATTGAGAACCTGTCGGGGATGCAGTCGCAAGTAGTCCAATGATTCATGGATTTGAATATCAAACAAATTTGATATTGGCAAATATCACAGATAATATAAGTAAAAATATTTATGTATTCAAGTATGTGGGTTTTGTCCTCCGAAAAATTTCAGAATTTATTAATTTATATTATTGAAGTTATGTATTCTATCTTCTGCAACACAAAACTGATCGCTTTAGTAGAGAATTTATTAAGGACCCAACAGGGCCTTATTGAAAACGTCCCGTTGGCCTAATCGTCTGACTGTGCCGTAGCGCCTTAAGGAAAGATTCCAGACTCTTAAAACTTGGTTCAGTATACAGCTTCGCAGCTGCTTCGTCATGGATTTTTATTTTTCATTTTATTCAGGATTTTGTCTACTATTTTTTTTTTTTTTTTTTGCTGATGATGATGCCCACATGAGTCCGAGACTTGTGCGTGGGTATTGATGTGAATGATTACACATAAATGCCTGACGGTGGAGTGGGATTCGAACCCACGACCGCTTAAACGACAGCAAGCTGAAGTTGCGACGCCCCAACCAACTGCGCTAAGCGGCCCGCCACTATATTGGTGTTGTATCCGTTTTGTTGTGCTAAAAATCCAAAACCTGCAAACCAAAACAGATTTGTCACACTCACATATTTTAACAAAAAAACACACAAAATAGCTTACATCTTCCAAAAATCCGGATTTAACACAGTATTCAGAACAACAAACAACCTGAAACACCAGATCCAACAAAAACCAGCTCACCTAACAAAGAGCACCGTTCACAAATTCAACAAACCAGGAATATATAAGCTCAAATGCAACACATGCCCCAAGTACTGCATAGGACAAACAGGCAGATCATTCAACACAAGATACAAAGAACACATCAAGCATTCCAACACTGACTCAAAATTTGCAGATCACTTAATCAACACTGGACACTCACACAATAACATCCAAACTGACTTAGAAATTCTACTCACATTCCAAAAAAGCCACAAACTAAATACATTGGAGCAATATGTAATATTCAAACACCATAAACAAGATAGAAACAAGTTACTCAATGACCAAACACAATTCAAATCAAACGCAATTCTTAACTACATAATGACTGCTCATCCTAACCTCAACAAAGCATGACCCCTGGCGGCTGGCTGACGAAGCTTCTTTTCAGAAGTGAAATGCATTCCTCAAACATCTCCAATATATGTGAGTGAAACATGATATAAAAGTGAAATACAGTGTCCGTTTTAATATAAAATTTTCTAATTGCAATTTAACCTAACAAAAAATAACATTTTAGGAAAATGGAAAACCGTTTGCCTCTGAAAACGGATCTCAAAGATTCGAAAGCGCTCGGCCTACAGAGTAAGTAAATTCTACTTATTCTCAATGAATATTTGACTGCAAGTCGTTAAATTCACATGACAAGTTAATAAGCAAGGAATATCCAGTTTGTGCTATTGCTAGTGCCATTGGAGCAATATGTAATATTCAAACACCATAAACAAGATAGAAACAAGTTACTCAATGACCAAACACAATTCAAATCAAACGCAATTCTTAACTACATAATGACTGCTCATCCTAACCTCAACAAAGCATGACCCCTGGCGGCTGGCTGACGAAGCTTCTTTTCAGAAGTGAAATGCATTCCTCAAACATCTCCAATATATGTGAGTGAAACATGATATAAAAGTGAAATACAGTGTCCGTTTTAATATAAAATTTTCTAATTGCAATTTAACCTAACAAAAAATAACATTTTAGGAAAATGGAAAACCGTTTGCCTCTGAAAACGGATCTCAAAGATTCGAAAGCGCTCGGCCTACAGAGTAAGTAAATTCTACTTATTCTCAATGAATATTTGACTGCAAGTCGTTAAATTCACATGACAAGTTAATAAGCAAGGAATATCCAGTTTGTGCTAGGGTTTTGGGAATTCGCCGGGTTTTAATTAAAATCCCGTTGCAACGCACGGGTAAACCGCTAGTACATTATAATGTCAGCTTGTTTACTGAATATTATTTCGGAATTCATTAATTTAAAATTGACGTTATTTATTGTCTCCAACAGAAAGTTCTCGCTAGACGGAGCAAAACCGATGTTGGCATTGAACAGTGTGGGAGGCAAGAACGCGCTAGAAGTGCTACGGAAGCTTGATCATGGTGGCACAATGGTCACCTTTGGAGGGATGTCACGAGAACCGGTCACCATTCCCACATCGGCTTTCATCTTCAAAGATGTGAATCTGAGAGGATTCTGGATGACGCGATGGGCGAATGAGAACAAATGCAGCGATGCTCGCACACAGATGCTCGATGATCTTATGTGCTACATGCAAGATGGGCGACTGAAAGCACCCAATCATAAGCTAGTGCCACTTAGAGACTTTCATGACGCAATGGCGAATACGATGAACCCTCAGGGGTTTGCTGGTTGCAAGTACATTTTCGATATGCGTATGGATGGACAGAGTTGCTAGTGATAGTGTAGGTTAGGTTCGCTTGTAAGACAATCACAGACTGTTAGTGTTAAGGTTATCACGGTTGCTTGTAAGATTCTTTGTGATATATTTGTTGATAATATAGTTACCAAGCTGTTTTGAAATTATTAAGTGTGACGAGTGAAAATTAATATTAAAAGTGTTACCAACATTTTCTCAGACTGTTCGTGGGTTATTCAATGATTTATTTCAGACAAATATGCAATTACAGTTAACTTTCTTAGTAATGGCGAAGGTGATATTGTGGAAGGTATCCATAATGAAAAATAAGACGAAATTGTCACAACCACATTTATTAAAACTTCGAGAAACTAGTTTCGGTTGTTTTATCATTATCAATCTCAATCAAACTCTAGTTTGATTGAGATTGATAATGGTGTAACAACCGAAACTAGTTTCTCGAAGTTTTAATAAATGTGGTTGTGACAATTTCGTCTTATTTTTCATTAATTACAGTTAAACTGGCCACTGGTAATGAAATCGCAAATTACAAATGTAGTACTCGTGGCGAGCGTTATAGGCAGCGGGTTTGGTATTGCTGCCACCACCAGGTTTTAAGGGGCTGGGCCCTGTAATTTCACTGGATAAATATATTTTTATAAATGAAACACTTTTATACTTTAACATCCGTAATATAAACTTAAAAAAAACTACTTTTAAATGGAAATTAACTCACGTTATGGCGTGAGTGCCGTTTCGCTCTGTTGTCTAGAGCATCGTCAGACGACCCACAGTACACTCATGAGTGAGATGAGTGTACTGTGGGTCGTCTGACGATGCTCTAAACAACAGAGCGAAACGGCACTCACGCCATAACGTGAGTTAATTTCCATTTAAAAGTAGTTTTTTTTTTAAGTTTATATTACATATTAGTGGAAACAAGATGGATCTTCAACATCATAATTTAACATCCGTTCTAATTCCCGATTCTACAACCATAAAACTTGTGCCTCAATACTCTCATTACGTACTATTCCTAATTCACATTACAACTCTTTCTCACAACCGTTCACCACCGCAGTCCAGCCTAATCTGACCCGCGCTCGTCATCACCTCCAGCTCACCGGTCAAGAGTCCACCTCGGTGGTGACATCAAAGTGATGACTAAGCTTTCCTAAATTATAGGCAGGGTGTTTGAATTGCTACACAAACAAATTTCATAAAATTCACAGAACACAGATAAAAATATATACAATAATAGGGAGTGAATATCAGCATAAAATAAATTTGGAAAAAAGCATGTTTCAATATTATATACTAGTTATAGATAGCCCACAAAAAAATCTTATTCCATAAATTTCTAGTACCGGTAGTATAGAATAGGTTTGTAAAAAAGCCATGACTTTATTCGAGCTTTGAATATATTGTGGCGAGGTGAATTGTTCATCTCAGATACAAAAAAGGCTGAATCAATAATTTTGTGTTGCTTCCCAAACGTATCTGTCGAATGATGGCTTGGTGTAGGAAGTAGCTCACAAGTGTGCTGGATAGTATACACACTCACCTGTGCAGCCAGACCCTGTCTAAAGTTGAGAGTGAATGTTAAGGCATAGAACTTCAACATTTGTTCCAGTTGGCTTGAATTGATTCAATTCTGTTAGCTCAGTGAGGAAAGTAATAGCAACTTACCTCATTCCTCGTTAGCGTAGTATGCTCAAGAATCAAGAATCCTTGGGCTCTGTGGACCAAAGCATAATGTTAAGGTCTTAAGAGTCACCTACAGTCGAAATCGGCTGTGTTAAAAAGCTTTATTATGCACATTCAAAAAATAATGTATTACCAAAGGATGGAAGTGAGACACAAATAGTCAAGTATTGCACCTTCGAAAAAAAACGATTACAAGTGGATTCGGGTCCTAAATTAAGTCGGTCCTCAGTAAAAAATACGAAAAAAGAGTAGTTTAAATCTTTCTAGTTGAATCACTCTGTTAAACAGAGTATAAGTTGAACGAATTAACTTTTTTTCTTACTTTTTCAAATAACAATTGCAATCTCAGATGGATCACTCAACTCATACCCAGTTGAACAGAGTGATTCTACTAGAAAGATTTTAACTATTATTTTTTATATTCTTTCACTGAGGACTGAATTCATTTAGGCTCCGCACCGACTTTCAATCAGTCTTTGGATCGTTTGCATCGTGTGTGCAAATATTGCATGTACAAACTTTACAGTAAGTAAAAAAAATAAATGCATATTTTTTTGTAGATTACGCCTTGGAGACTCCAGTTAAGGAGTATAAGACAAGTCATATCAACAATATTATACACTAGATACCATAATTACTTCCAATTAGTTGAGGTGAGGCTTAATTTTGATGTGAAAGGAACTCTTGTACACTATAAAAAGCTTTATCAACTAAATATTTTTTCAATTGTTTTTTAAATATTACTATATTTTCAAGACTCTTTAAAAACTGCAGAAGCTTGTTGTAGAATTTCCTACCAATATAACTAGGTTTTTGTTTGAATAAGCTACTATTGTGACTCACCAAGTGATAATCTCCTCGGCTTCTTGTATTATAATCATGTGCGTCAAGATATGGCTTTTATTGGTGGGCAAACCCTTACGGTAGTTCCACCTCACCGCTTGAGCCATCTTATTGGAAACATGGTGGACCTACAATTTTAGGTGGGTTCCGAACCACCGGGAAGTCAGTTTACAGCAGAATCCTTTTTGCTGGCCAATCCAATCAGTCACCCTTAAAGAGAGGGCCCAGGAGGTCCCGTTAATCTGATTGAACTGATACCTACTATGGCTCACGGCTATCACTTCCCAGTTCAAAAAGCGTTCACCATCAACAATCTAAAGCCAGGTTTTCCTAGCTCCGCACTTTCTGCATAGCGCACTGCGCACCGCTAAAGAATTGTGGGGATTTGGCTCAAAATTACCGTACGTTTAATTGTTGCATATGATAATTTCGAGCCGAATCCTCCACAGTTTGTTAGCTAATGTCTGGCAATTCTGGTGCGCACTGTGCTACACAATAATAAGCGTATGGCTTTTAATGGTGGGGAGACCCTTACGGGTTGTTCCGCCTCGCCGTTTGAGCCATGTTACGGGGAACATGGTGGACCTACTATTTTAGGTGGGTTCCGAACCACCGGGTAAGTGATAATAAAGCTTGTAACATCAAGTCATTGAAGCATGGTCATCCATCCAAGCGCAGTCTTGAGCGGTCGTGACTGAACATCACGACCACTTGAACACCACGCTCACCACATGACCAATCAACACAAAAATTATGGAACTAGGAAAACCCAGCTTAAGGCAAGCATTTTGAACAGATAGAGGCTTATATTTTCTATTCTTTATCTCTAAATTAATAATGTTAATTTTTATAATATATCATCTATTGAACGATAAAGTTACAATTCAAATTAAGAAATGAATTGTTTGTCACAAGTCTCTTTCTGTACAACACAACAATTTGATTTTGCTGGCTTCTGGATAATCAGACATCAAACTAGCTTACTGTTGTATATTTTTTGTGTACGATGATCACATTAAAAAAATACCCAATAATATTTACAATATATTTTTTTAAATTATAAGTGATTACAAGTAGTGATTTTAATGCCAATTGATTCACTTTTGGCACTCCAGGTGCAGATAGCTCTCAGATGGTAGAATGTTGATATCCTGTTGCTGAATCGGTATCCTGACTTCATCATTGACATTGAAGCTAGTACTGTATGGAAAATGGGAATGGTATTCATAACCAATAATGCTATCATTTGATGAAGGACCCCTTCTTGTTACATCCAAAACTCTCATCTTGCTTCAGTCACTACCTAACCTCTTTCCAGAAAATAGTCAATGCTATGATTTCTATTAAAAATATATACTGAATATGATGATGATGAGGATGTCTACATTGTAGCAAAATTTTCCTCATTGATGAAGAAGGCTGTTTCCATCACACTTTATTTCACAATCTGTACTTTTTGTGTAGGCAATTTTAGGAATATTTGAGTGAGGTGGAAAGTCGTCTGAATAGTCATATGAGGAGAATGCTGAGTGAACAAATAGCACAGGAGCTGAATGGTATGTACTAATATAATAATAGCTTCAGTAACTATATTCTATTATTATTGTTTAGATATTGTAACGTGCTTCCTGAGGGACACCTGGGAAACAATATGAATTAAAATTATCTCCCCTTCGAGGCCTTGCGTCTATGGTAGACTTACCGATCGCAAGTCTCGGGTTCGGCTGCTCAGTGTGTGCCCTGCAGTCACACGCTACTGCGGAGGTGCGACGAAAATCCTGTAGGAGAAAGGCTGTTCAATGGCCTGAGGATTTCGCGGCAATCCTCCACAACAATATCACCAGGTATGGAGGATGGACGTATCACTCGGTGCAGCTATATGTCTCCTTGGACCACACCGGACACCGAGTAGATACCCCCAAATCTCCACCCTGATAACACGTCTAATTCTGGAAGACAACCACAATTTCCCCCTGCTGATGGCCTGAACAGTATAAAAATAATATGTACTAGACGGAAATTCCGTCTAGATACAATATAATGGCTCAAACTGCCAGAACTCACCAAGCATAAGGGTGAAATGATATGAAAACTTTTTTTTAACAAAAATTTGACGTGTATTGAAAAAATGATCAGGTAACAATTTGAAAATTCAATAATAAATAATAATATAGCGTACGGTAACAAATTTGATGTGGTTGAAAAGAATAAATTAATCGGATAGTTCTTTTAATAGAATATGTGATAATTCTTGATTTTTCTGTGCACGTGGGCGGGATTCGGCTTGGTGGAAGGCAAGACTGAGAATCTGCACAACTTGACACAGTATATATATTTAAAATTTCCCTTTTGTATAATCGTGCACCACTATAGGGGCCCCTTAAAATAAAAAACTCACTTGAATTTCGCAAGGTAGGTGGCCTCCGTCTGACCGCAAGTGTAGTGGGTGGCTGCTTCTCGCGATTATTCGGGAATGGGTTTTCTAAGATTTCTGAATATACTGGTCTCACTTTAAATTCTGGTCTTGCTTATTGATAATTTATCCGGAAATTTGACACACAACAAAAATTACGTTCAACACAAAAATGACAAATAGTGGACAAACTAGTCCTTTCGGAATCTGGAGAGCAAGTCGTTGTAGTTGTAACAGTAGTACTCTTTTTTTTTGAAGAAGTGGTTACTGTCACCCCCACTCTTTTGCCAAATCAAAGGATATGACGCCAAATTTGGCGATGCTC
This sequence comes from Conomelus anceps, assembly GCA_948455865.1. Taxonomy (NCBI): domain Eukaryota; kingdom Metazoa; phylum Arthropoda; class Insecta; order Hemiptera; family Delphacidae; genus Conomelus; species Conomelus anceps. The sequence goes on along the minus strand of OX418217.1, from coordinate 1,040,139 downwards.
AACCCATGTGGTTAGAATTAGATTAAGAAAAAATTAAATAAAACGGTACTATTGTTTATATGGGTTGCAATAAATGACGGAAATAATTCTAAAAAGAACCAGATACGCCAAAAACTAATTTAAAGATAGAAAATTAACATTTAAGTTTACATAAATTTCGATGTTAATCATCAACTACTTAACAAGTCGATAATTATAAGTCCACGTGGCTTTGGACTGTGACTTTTTACGAAAACATCAAATTCGAGCCAATAATAAATAAAAAATACATTTTAACTCACTTTAAATTCATAAAAAATAATATTGAGCAAGTAGATTCCACTGTACAACGAATAATTATAATACTATAGGCTAGTGGTGGTGGATCTAACCTGAAAAAGGTTATCCTGCAAGCAACAACAGATTATTCGTATAATTTGGCGAGAATGAAGAGATTCAGGTATGTGTAACATTTTTGACATAATAATTTATCATATTCCTGCTTTTAAATAACATTTGAAGTCGCTAAATATGATTTATTGCCATTTAACGCATGTAACTTCGATAATATCGAAGCTATCGCTATTATCGCCGGTATGACTGTTTAACATCGATGGTCCTGCCAAAACAGCTGGTTTTGTTAATGAATTTGTAACGGTAGTGGCGCCGGTTTTAAAAGTAATCCTCTCAATCTTATAATACGGTAACTCCTTCAATTTTGATGTAATCAAATTTTTGGTGGTTGCCAGCCATCCAAAAGTATCGTCACAATATTCATAGCAGTATACTAATTTTATAGCAGTATACTTCATTAAATTATTCAATTGAAATCTTAAGACTTATTTTTTTCTTAAATAGTTGTAATGAGTTATAATATTATAATGTTAAGTCACTTGTTGAGAATTCTGTTCAGATTATTACAGTGTTGAGTAACATTTTGCCTGGACAGTTCAATTCAATAATTCTTTATTGGCACAGCAAGTGCACACAAATTTATACAAGTTCAGTACCAGTATGTTAGCATATACTTATTCCAATTGTTCTACATAACAAAATGTGGATGTCAGCAGCAATCATAACTTAGAGTACCTACAAGTAATTATCATGACTAACACAATTATCAATTACGGCTCTCATCATACAAAATAACCTGCACAAAATATAAGTAATATGCACCGACAGCAACATCGAAGGGATAGCCCCACATGAGTCATAGACTTGTGTGTGGGACGAGTACCAAATTAATTCATTATTGACTGAAAATGTCCAGTAATTTTCCTATCATGTTAAAAAAAATTTATTAAAAAGATGAGCAAAGTACATATGGTAATAAGAGGGGAAAAATATATCTATGTAAGTAAGTATAGGCCCTTATGAGAGTGAAGGAGTCAAAGGGATGTTATATAGATGTAACGCTACAGTATAAAATAAGAATAAAAAAAGAGAATTTTGAACTGTAGGCATTAACTAGAAATAAAACGAAAGGTGTGCTATAATAAAGCGAGATATCAAACGTTGAGAAATGAACTTGTTCATTTCTAAACATTATACAATCAACAAAAAACAACTCTTCTCAAATAAATAACATAGACCAGGTTATCAAGATAAGTACTCAATAGTTCTTCAGAATGGCGCATATAATAAAATCCAAAATAATTATCACAATACAAAATGCATCTCAGTCTAAGAGAAAAATAAACTACAATCACAAGATTGGGCGATTGAGTCTTTCATTAAATTAATCTAAGATTGTTCATAACCCACACATTGGCCAATGGTACGACGCCTACTAATTTCACTTTTTGAAGATACAATGACAACAAACAAAACTTCATACCTTAAATTTCCTTTTTACACAAACCGTTTACTGCCAAATCTTCTGTCATTTTTGGTACCCGAGCTTTGTAGAAAATCCCGTAGTCCAGCACGGGTTCACTTGACTGGATCTCCTCATTGAATTTGGGTCAACACCCTGGGAGTCTCGGCTCTCAATATAGATCTTGTGGAATTTGCATCCCCAACACGTAATATGTGCTCCAAACAAGGAATTGGTCCCTGGAACATGGAACCACTTAATCAGTGGTGAGATAACATCACAAGTTTAATAAATTCGCCGTTAATCACATTTATTATGAAATAATAAAATCATAATTATATGCGCCTTCCTGAGTACACTCTCTAATAATTGAATTTCTCTACATTAAAAGAATGATTATTCAAAAAAATAGCTATCCTCTGAAGAGGAAAAGTAAAAACCAAACATAACCTTACTTGGGTTTCACATACTTGTCAACAAAACGATTTTAAAACAATAGAGGAGTGCAGATTCTATGTTGGTAATCATATGGAGAATGGCTGGTAAACTTTCAGATCTCAAGCGAGCTGGATGCTCTCCACCAAGAAAAAGTAAGGAGGGGTCATCTCATTAATGAAATCAAACTTATGTCATTGATCAATTTTTTTTTTTTTTTTTTTTTTGTAGATTACGTCTTGGAGACTCTAGTTAAAGAGTATAAGACAAGTCAGATCAACAATATTATACACTAGATACCATAATTACTTCAATTAGTTGAGGTGAGGCTTAACTTTGATGTGAAAGGAACTCTTGTACACTATAAAAAGCTTTATCAACTAAATATTTCTTCAATTGTTTTTTAAATATTTCTATATTTTCAAGACTCTTCAAAAACTGCGGTAGCTTGTTGTAGAATTTCCTACCAATATAACTAGGTTTTTGTTTGAATAAGCTACTATTGTGACTCACCAAGTGATAATCTCCTCGGCTTCTTGTATTATAATCATGTACATCAAGATTTTGCTTAATATCATTCGTTTTTACATATAAAGTAGCTTCATACACATATAAGCAGGGTACAGTTAGGAGACCAAGTCTCTTGAACAACGGCCTACATGAATCTAATCTATTTACTCTTTCTATACACCTAACCGCTTTCTTTTGGATCTTAAACACCCTATCAAGATTTTGTTTTGATGAATTACCCCATACTAAGATAGCATACCTAATATGTGACAGTAAGAGCCCATGGTAAGCTGTAAAAAGTAACTTTTTGTCATTCAATCTAACGAGCTGTCGCAGGACAAATACCCCAGATGAAATTTTACTACATATTTTCTCAATGTATGGAGTCCAGGTCAATCGTCTATCCAACGTAACTCCTAGAAATGCAATTTTTTCTTTCTGGTCTAATTGATTATCGTTTACAAACACGTTTATAGCCCTATCTTCATTTAAATTATGTTTGTTTTTGAATTGAAGGTATTGGCATTTTTTACTATTTATAGTTAATTTCAACTGATTTAAAAATTGGACAATGGACTGCACACCTATATGGGCACTTATTTCTAAATTATCTAGAATGGAATTGCTGAAAATGAGTGATGTATCATCAGCAAATAAGAGGGCTCTACCACTAATTAATTCTTTAGGTAAACGGTTGACATATAACAAAAAAAGCAATGGACCTAGTATTGACCCCTGAGGCACTCCAGCTTGCACCTCTAATTTATTAGATTTATTCTTTACTAAACTATTACCAACTACTGTAGTTAGTTCTACACATTGTTTTCTCCCAATAAGATATGATTCAAACCATTTCAGTTCAACCCCATTTACACCTACATTTTGCAGTATTTCCAATAAAGTTCTATGATTAACACAATCAAATGCCTTTGACAGATCTAAGAAGATTGCAGTAGCTTTATCACCTGAATCTATTATATCTATTAGTTTTTCAACTAGAGAAACTATGGCTGTTTTTGTTGATCTCCCTTTCTTCATCACAGATAAAGTTAGCTTCTTGAAGGTGCAGAAGTAACCTATTTAGAACTACTCTTTCAAAAATTTTACTTATTACATTTAAAATACTAATGGGCCTATAGTTTTCTACCTTTTCTCTATCACCACTTTTGAAGATTGGCAAGATCTTCCCCTCTTTCAAGTTATCTGGAAAAACACCTTGTTCTAATGAATGATTGATCAGATGAATCAAAGGGTCTAACAATTGATCTTTACATTCTTTCAGAATTTTACTGGATACCCCATCCATTCCTACAGTTTTTTTTATTATTTAAACTATCAATGATATTTGACAACTCGTCTTGGCATACTGGGTGGAATATTAATTCGTTCTGAATCCCCTCAGTATTCCTCATGTTTGCATCACTAATACCTGTATTAAGAGATTTTTGAAGATCCTTAGCAACCAGTTGATAATATCTGTTGAAGAAATTACAAATGTCTACACTATCATCAATATATTTGTTATTTTCGTTAATTATTCTGGGGACACTAGTATAAGCATCTACATGAGCTACTTGCCTATTTTTGTTTATTACATCCCACACTGCTGTGTTAAAGTACACACTATTATTCAAAATTTCAGCTGTTTTCTTACATTTCGCTCTTTTCACTTCTCTTGTATAATTTTTCTTTAGAGCTTTGTAATTATCTTCACTTAACATATTTCTAGATAGTTTGAATTCATCATATGCATCTTTAACCCTATTTCTTTCTGCAATGATATCATCAGTTATCCACTCTTCAATCTTGTCTAATTTGTTCTTTACAGGGACTTTTTTAACTGGACAACTCATAGTAATATGAAACCTTAAAATATTAATGAAACTATCATATTTGTCATTTAAACTATTGCTATTGTAAACCCTACTCCAGTTTTCTTGTAGCAGATTCTGCTTCAAACAATCGATATTCCCCTGTTCACATTGTTGAATTTCTTTCATTACTCTACTCTTTTTAATTGATTTATGACCTTGCAACCCCACCTCTAAGATTTGATAGTCATGATCAGATAGTTCCGAGCCGCCTAATCTTGTTTTAGAGTAATCTATATTAGTAAGGATGTTATCAATTATTGTTTGTGATGTTCTTGTGACTCTGGTATATTCATGAACATTTATTTCCAAGTTATTCATGCATATAATATCCTTTAAATCTTCTGTCATTTTATTCTGTGTTGCAAAGTCTGTATTGAAATCTCCCGCTACAATAACGTTTGTAAAACGAGTAGTAGTAATCTCTAAAAGCCTATTGAATAGCTCACAAAAATTGTTCCATTCCCCATTTGGTGACCTGTAAATACCTAACACCGCTACTTCGAAATTATTGTCGATTTTTACTCTCAAACCAGTAACTTCTAAATCCATTTCCACAGCAAATTTCTCTACATATTCTAAATTAAATGTTTGCATATTCTTAGCATTTTCAGTGAAGATAGCTACTCCCCCACTTCGATGAGATGTCCTGCAATACGACGTTTTCAATGAATAGTTTGGAATATTAAGTTGTGACAATTCATCTTCTTTTAAACCATGCTCTGTGAAAATAGCTATATCAGGAGCCTCTTCTTTAAAAAATACTTCGATTCTATCTATTTTGTTACGAATGTATTGAATATTCTGATGGAACACAGTGAGTACCGGTACTTCCCTATCATCCCTTATTACTTTATCGTTGCTTTTGCATATTGAAGTAGATTTACTTAATATCTTAGAATCTTGAGAGCCTATCAGATTGCTACAAGAGTTCCTTCCACTAATGCTATCCTGATTTTTTGATCGATTAACGTCTTTTAATACAATTGAAGATATGAATTTATCATCTGAAACTAGTTTCCCTTCCCGGTTTTGAGCCATTTTACTAAAAAAGGTTCGTTAGATGATTGTTTAGGAGAATTATTGACAGTAGATTGCAAACGACTTTCAATCAGCTCTGCCAGCCTATTACAAAATATTACTTTGCCAGATTGATTTAGATGTAGACCATGATTAGTGAAGTTTTGTTTTTTCAGCCTTTCATTTAGAAAACAAATCCCCAACTGCTTAGAATTCTTATTTTTTAGGCTGTTGATTGTATTATGAATTGATTTATTTGTTGACTTAATGGCTTCATTTAGCTCTGGCCTATCAAACCTATACGGAATTGTACTTATTATTACATTAGTTTTTTGGCTGAGTGGCACAATCTCTTTAATTTTTTCATTTATTTCAGGAAGATGTTTTAGATTAGGTTCATTTATATTGTTTGAGCCACCCAGTACTATTAGAAAATCGTTTTTTCCAAAATCTTTAGTTTGTTCCTGTGCTGACTCTACGATAGCGTTTATAGGGGCACTTGGTTTGAAAAAGCTCTGAACTTCATACTTATCTTTTAATCTTTTATTTAGTAGGTTACTACAGTCTCGTCCATGACTGGATGTCAAGAGCAGTACTCTACCTTTCCTATCGTTATTTGCCCTTACTTTAGTTTTGGTTGCTGTTTGCAAAACCTGACTATACGTTTTTGTTTGACCATTTCAATTTATTTTTTCCCCATTTGATTTAGGTTCTACTTTTTTGTATTGATCAGAGGTTCAGATCTTACATTAGCCAAGTTTATTTTTGATTTTAATATTTCGATTTCCTCTGACATAGACCTACATTGACTCGTGAGATTTAGTATTTCAGTTTTATGGTCTTCCTGCTGCAATTTTAAAATAACTTCCAGAGATTTTATGTGATCCACTAACCCTATTCGTTCTTCCTCAGAATTTTTTAGTGATGTTTCTAATTTTGTTTTCAATTTGGTGTGATCACTTAATAGTTTAGCAACCTTTTCTTCTACATCTACAGTAGCTTTAAGAGCTGTTGGAGATTTTTTTGTTAATAATTGCTGAGATCGCGTAGCTACCTGAGTTTTAGTTAAACAATTAGATTTAGATGCCTTGTTTGATGCCTTGTTTTTCCTAGCTAAAAATTGTTTTCAATTGATTTTAGTTAAATGTTTAATGAAATATTACTTAATTTATTACAATTGTCAACTTGAGACTATTTAATTACAAGAAAATTTATCAATATCGGTACACCTAACCTCGAAAATAGAATTTGACTTTTTATTTAAATACTTTAACTTATATTAGACAAGTTAATGATGTAAATTATTAAGATATTATAAATACTAATAATAATAATAAAGAAAAATACTACTTATCCGTTCGAATTAATATTCTATGCTTCAAAATTCGCAGAGCCTGTTCTGACAACATATGCACAGTACCACTGCTACCTCGATCCTCCTTGATGCATGCGTAATAAGTGATGCATGCGTATCACTTGCCTTGATGCATTTACTTGATGCATGCGTAATAAGGCCAAGCTAGCAAGGACAAGGTTTGTTGGCTGACCAACCAGTTCAGATATGAAAGGTGGAAGAAAGACACAGATATCAAGATCACAATAAGCTTTCTCCCTTTATTAGTTTATCGCAGAATACACATTGCAACATGAAACCGACCTATATGTATCTAATGTATAGTTATACAGAACAATACAAAATCGCTTGAAGACAGCAAAAACAATCCAAAATAACCAATTCTTCTTCTAAATTAGGACCTGGTCCTAAGTAAAATAATAAACCCAACCTCATAACTTCATATTACTACACATTGAAAAGATAATCACTGAAAGTCTGAGATAAAACAATGGTAGGCTATACAAATAAAACATCTAAATTAAAATAATACCAAAAATTGTACAGATTTGGGAAAAATTGGAAAGTAGAATATATACACAATTCCAGTTATTTATGAACTCATATGTTGCTTAGAGAGCTAAGAGCTAATGGATGGGTGACCATAACTTACATTATTTGCTTTTATTATCACTTGCCTGATGGTGGTTTAGAGTCCACCTGAATTGTAGGTCTACCATGTTTTCCTGATAATTATAGTAAAGAATTTGAAATTTGTTTGATTTATGAATATAGATAGATTTTTTTTTTGATAGGCAAAATGAATATCCTATGATTGTTATTGTTGTAGGTATAAGAGAGTTATTTAGAGGCGCTGAGGTGTCCCCCTCCCCTCCCCCCCACTCCACAACCTACTTGTATTGTGGCCGTCTCCCAATCTGCAACCGTCTCCACTGCTGACCTACAACCTACCCGTATTGCAGCTGTCTGCACCAACACCACAACTGTCACTGATTCTGTGTCAGTTATACCATCCTAAGATCTTAATAATTATAATAGTTTAGATTTTGGTCAACTGTTATCTTTTGTGCTTGCTGAAGAAGAACAGACAGTTCCTTTGCAGCAGCAGCAGCAGCTACCATCTGCAGCATCTGAATTTCTAACTGTACAACCTGTTGTTCAACAGCATGTTACAGACATTGAACAGTCAGTGCAGGCAGCTCCTCTACAGCTACCTGAACAGCCAGCTGTAGAGGAACTGCCTGACCAGCAGGTACAGGCAGCTGTAGAGGAGATGTCTAAACATCAGTACAGACAGCTGTAGATGAGATACCTGAACAGTCAGTACAGGCTGCTGTAAAGGAAATGCCTGAACAGTCAGTACAGACAGCTGTAGATGAGTTGTCAGTATCTACAGCTGAACATCTACAGCCTGTTGTGTTATTGGTTGCTCAGAATGCTGAGCAACTAATTGCTCAACAGGTTGATTGGAGTGAACAGGCTGCAGAGGTGCAGGATGATGATGAATCATTGTCTGATGGTTCATCATCATCATCTTCTTCACCTGTGCAGCAGAAACAGCAACTGGAAGCAAGCACATCTACTTGTAGGCAAGGCAGGCCTATTAATGAGAGGCTAGAAGAGATTCAATCACAGTTGATCAAGTCTATTCTCAAGAGACCCATTCCTGAAGTGCCTGCAGGAAGAATGGAACCTTTGACATTGTACAAAAAATTGTATGCCTTCCAAAGTACCAAACGATATTTGGACTTATGGACTTGGAAAAACTCCTTTTCGCATACAAGCCAACTAACATTAAGGATGAATGTGCATGGACAGTTGTCATGAAAAGTTTCTGTCTATTGAGAGGAGCAGCTGCTCATGACATCTGCCATCATGCACTAATTTCAGTGCCTAAGTGACGAAAATGACAGAAAACCAATCTTCAATCTAAGATGGAGTTGTCAGCAATATGTTAATAATGAATGTGTTATGGATTCTTAATTTTGGCTCTTAAATCTAAACAAAATTCAAAATTATGTCAGCTTTCTCTGGACTATTTGATTGTGTTAGTGCTCCGTTTTTAAATTCAACTCCTAAATTGATATTTTTGTTTTGGAATGAATCAGTGATTGTATTTGAAGTAAAATAATTCCTAGTTCAGCTTGGACATAACCTAAAATTTGGATTTTTCATTTAAAAATTTGTAAAGAATGCAGTTGTGGGCTATGCCTGTTGTATCTTTACTTGATTGTGTTATGTGTTATAAATAAATGAATAAATAATCAGTACAGGTTTGGCAGTCTATCTGATGATGCGTGAAAACTGTATATTCTCCATTTGTCATGCTCCTATAAGTTTTGTAGACAAAATCTTAGTTTTTAAAGATTGAATAGATAAAAACATTTGACTTTCATTTTTCAAATAAAATTGAAATGAAAATGTTTGAATCTAGTTAATCCTTGAAAATATGCAAAATAGGAGTACATTGCTTGCAGACACTTTGATGCTTGCATTGTCACATCTTTTTTACTCAGATGGAATGTAATCTGGAGGAAAATAAATTAAACACATACACTTCAAGACATATATTGTTTGTTCATCATTACAATTACATTTACATTGAATTGAATTTATTTACCAAAATTCCTTTTACAAACAATGTCAATTATGTGATATCTGGGCGCTGTGCACGCAAGCATGCAGATAAGATCCAGCGGCATGAGAATGAAGAAGTTATGCATCTGCTTGACAACACTGATATGCTGCGCAGGTTGAAGCGGACCAAACCCTTTGAATTGTGTAGTGTTGTGATAAATCAGAGCAGTGATAATAGTGTGAATGTGTTATACAGTGCACACATAATTTATTTTATTATGTTTATATATTTATTTATTAGTATTTAGAAGTAGTAGTCCTGGTGAGAACTACTAAACTTATTATTTGAGCGGTATACTATCAGGAGAAAATTGCTCATTAGCCTTCTTAGACTAGATTGCAATGGTAGGTATATATATATATCTAACGTACAGTACAATTTCTTATCAACTATACAGTGCACTATCAAAATAAAAATTATATAAGCAATAGAGAGATGATTGCAGACATTTGGTAAACAAACATTGAATAGTATTTAATTCTTATACAATTTTACTCTGAAAGATTTTCCAATTGGGTGTACAGATATTTGATATTCCGACATATCTACAGAGGTTTTATCCTCTAACAAACCATATATGTCCCTACCATTTTGGTCTGGAAGAATAAATACCAGAGTATCCTCGGGTGTTTGAATGCTCATTGATACTTTAGTAGTTAGTACCATATCTGGTAGACAATTTTTGTGCTGATATCAGTTGATATCTTTTATCCACTTCCAATTCTGTCATAGATATATATCAAGTAAATTTTTGACTATTGAGTTTTTCAACTATCTCTTGTGCAGCAGACATCTGTAAAAATAGTAAAAGAGAATGCATTAGCATTATTCATCTTCATCATCGGCTGGGCAATATTGCTTTCCAATGTCATAGAGCAGTGTTTCAATATATCTTTCTGGCAACAATGATTGCCACCAATTGTAATAGGAAAGAATATCTTCATGAGTTCTGTATCTATCATCAAGGTGGATAGATAAACTTAAGGTGAGTTCGATGCATTGGCAATGCCATATCTCGCCCTTTGATGGGATGATGTAGGAATGTGTACATGGTTTGACATGTAGAGCTAAGGGTGTATGAAATGTAGAAAGTCTCATTACATTCCTATATACTTGAAAGTATGTTGCTCTACTAATTTTCATTGAAATCAACAGGTTGATGAAATTTTCTAATTGTCGTCTTAGTTGTTCAATTTTAAACTCTGAATATTTCATTTTTTTCCTGTAAAAATAAATGATATACTGAATTATTGATAGATTCATATTCCTAAAATAACATTGTTAATAATTAGTCTGAATCTGATTCACTTTTGGATTCATAGCAGTAAGGACAATCATGATTCATAACTAAATATAAATCTGTGATGTTTTCCATGATGAAATACTTAACAATCTAATATTAAAACTGACACTGTATTTCACTTTTAAATAATGTTTTACTCACATATATTGGAGATACTTGAGGAATGCATTGCACTTCTGAAAAGAAGCTTCGTCAGCCTGAGGCGCCTGAGACGAAGCTTCTTTTCAGAAGTGAAATGCATTCCTCAAGCATCTCCAATATATGTGAGTAAAACATTATTTAAAAGTGAAATACAGTGTCAGTTTTAATATTAGATTGTTAAATATAAATTTAATAATTTTTGACTATCCATATTTTCACTTAATCCTAACTCTTGCAACAAAAAGGGATCTACTGTATTTGATGATTCGAACATGTAGAGGAACATTTCTTGGATTTCATCACATCTACAATGCTCCTTAGGACTATTGAGTGATATTTGATAGCAATAAATAATAATAATAATCGCTCATACACGAGGGTAGATGATGATCTGTGCTAATTGTCTTTGAAACATTATGTGCAGAAATTTTATATTTTAAACTCTCAACTGCTGCTACATAATCTGGAAGTCTACAATGATTACTAAATATTTAAACGATATATCCCATGTTTGTACGCTTGACTGGGGCACTAATGCCTCTAGCTACTGAGCGCTCAGCCATTAAGTACATCCCTCCAACACCCCCACCCCCCCCCACTCCCCTCCCCACCATCTTTTACTACCTTGTAACTCGTTGTACACTCTATTTCCGGTAGGCTGAATTAGACTTGAACTCATTTGGACTTCATATAAACCTTCTTAAACCTATTTGGAATTAGACTTGAGAGCTCCTCAGTCTTTGCGCGAGATTGCAGTTGGTATCCTTCGTCAGTCAGCTTTGGGCCGAGAATTTTTCTGATTATTTTACGTTCCTCTTTCATGTCTTCAGTACTCATTTTATGTTGAGATTCAGTGTTTCACTCGCATACAGTATTTCAGGCTTGATCATGGTGTTGTAGTGTCGAATTTTTTTGTTATAAATGTTTTTTGTTCGGCCAAGGGCTCTCTTCATTTTCTGGATGCGGACCTCTAGGGCTTCTCTTCTTTCCCTGTTGGTACTAAAATTTCTCCAAGATATTGGAACTAAGTTAATTTATCAATTGTGCCAAAATCCGTGTTCAAATTATGTAGGTTGTAGTGGTTGCACATTACCTTGGTTTTTTAAAAGGAGATTTGCAAGCCGAATTTTTCTGAACATTTCTTCAGGGTTTTCGATTTGACTGATAGCCTGTAGCAAGGATTGCAAGGTTGTCTGCAAAAGCCAGACAGGAGATTTTTATCTGTCTTCTTGTCTCATCCTTTATAGACTATGAACCAATCAATCTTGAATTTCTACTGTTTCTTAAAGACCCGACAGGGCCTTATCGAAATCGTGCCGTTGAATGTCAGTTAGTCTGTTTACTGGAATAGGTACATCTCCTGTCTATATCTATAACTATATATTGTATATCTATAACTTATATTCAGGTATTTGGTACCAGGAAATCAAAATGCGTTTTACCCTTGCTTTAAGGCTTGATTGAAAACATAAGCATAATTATGTTGCATACTTTTCCACTTCTACGGTATTAGATAGTGAGTTCCCATGGCTCATTCCACTACATTTAAATTGAAAATGTCACTGTCAAAATGTCATTTCAAAAATCACTTTATTTCCAAGATCCTTATTATAAAGAGCCACTGCTGTCGCGGTCGCGCGCCACAATTCAGAATAAATTACACCAGTCAGATAGAAAATATCAGATGGTGGCTTTAAACACGTGTATTGCTGTATGCCTTCGTATACTTTGACATTGTTAAGCTCGTTCATGCGCTCAGCTGTTGTAATTTAGCCTCAATTGTAGCGCGCGACCGCTACTGCAGTAGCTCTGTATAATAAGGCTGTAAGACATCATCTCAAATATATAAGAGCAATTCAAACAATCAATTTATTTGCAGAATAATTGCAACGAGGGCTCTCCTAAACCCGTAGGTTTTTCAAGAGGGCCTGTACAAAATTATTGTATGTATAACATGAAACAAAATTACATCTGTAGTACATGAGAAGATAGACGATATAATAATTAATGAGAAAATATTAATGGTAAGAAATAAAAAGTTAATAGGCTAGGACAGAGAAAAACATTTATCAAAAGAATCAATAGAAAATCAAAAAAAGAGCAAAATGAATAAGGAAAAATTAAGAAGGGATCCTACACAATTTAGTAATATAATTTGATCACTCTAGCTGGTGGCAGTGTCTGAATCAGATAAAAAATCTATTACTAGCAAACATTTTTAAACATTGCAAAACTGCAGCCTATAAAAATAGGCATTTTAAAAATTATAATCGTATCTTTTTGAAAAAATGTGTGATGAATACCTAGATATATTTGAGATGATTATTGGAGCTTCACTTTGTGAGAGTATTTTCAATTCAATTTATTTAACACACCAAAAACCATACACAAATTACAAAAAAAAAACAATAGCAAAAATAACAATAACATACAATTACAAATATATGAGAGTATATATATATTTATTTATTCCTACATGAGCCAGGAGCCACGATTAATTATGGTTTATAGAACCATAATTAATCGTATTTATATATGACCCATAGGCATAGAATTTGAAGCAACAAATTTCCAGATGAGCATCAGATTTCAAGATGATTTGTATTTCAAACTGATCTCAAGTCTCGTCTGTCAGAGATCTCAAAAATTTGCAAGCGAAGCAAAATCAAGACAATAATACAGGTCAATGGCAACAATGCCAGAATTCCTAAATGCGCATTGGGTGACTTTGGCGAGACATTGCTTTGTAGGCAGTAAATGATTCTTCATCCATTCTTTGAAAGAAATTATAGAAATCTCAAAAATGATGCTGTTTTGAAGAAAATAATTAACATTTTTCACTTATTGATCTACATTATGCTTACTAACTTATTTAGAAAACTTGAGCTATTTTGTATTTAATAAAAAAACTGACACTATTTCACTTTTAAATAATGTTTTACTCACATATATTGGAGATACTTGAGGAATGCATTTCACTTCTGAAAAGAAAGAGGCTGACGAAGCTTTTCAGAAGTGAAATGCATTCCTCAAGCATCTCCAATACATGTGAGTAAAACATTATTTAAAAGTGAAATACAGTGTCAGTTTTTTATTAGATTGTTCTTTAAGTATTTCGTCATGGAAAACATCACAGATTTTGTATTCATTATATTTGAATATTGATTTGTTTTGTATTCATTGTTTGCTGTTTTCTTAGAATTGTATGGTATTAGTAATGAATTTTAATATAAAATTCTCCAATGGTTCACCATATTTTTAAATAAAATTGAATAATTAGAAACTGAAAAGTTAAAAAATTAAACTTGTTTGTCCTGTAGTGGTATGGGGGACAAACACGTTTAATTTAATTTTAATTTTCAGGCTAGCAATCAGCGCACCTGACGGTCACGGGTTCGGTTCTTGTTCTAGGCCTGGAATAATTCACCTGGGTCATGTGGGAATAAATAAAAACAAATCATGCATTTACAAATTATTGCAGAAAGTAAATGAAACAATTGATATGAATTCTTCCCTCTCCAAATGCTTGGGAGGAGGGACAGAGCCGACAATTGAAGCCCACATAGGTCTGAGACTTGTGCGTGGGTTATGAATTGGATGATGGTGATTGGTGAGTTAGACCTACAATTTTAGGTGGGTTCCGAACCACCGGGAAGTGATTTTTACTAGCTAGACGGTTAAGGCTGTGCGCAGGGTTTTTTAATTTTTTTTTTCATAATTTTTTTTTCAAAGTTTCTTGTATTGAATATTATTAGGGCTTTGAAATGTTACCTATTCCTGTGAGAAAAATGTTTTTTATTAAATTATTTTGTGAAATATGGGGGTTCTCAGTTGAATTTTTTTCTGTTTTTGGGGGCAATTGATCTCACCTATGATCTTGAACTTTTCATAAATTTTTCATAACTGAAAGATAGATGAGGAATGGAATGACATATTTTTCATTTCAATCTAACAAATAGGTTTTTCAAGATAATTTTTTGAAAAATTGAAATATTCTACAGATTTTTAAAAACGTATGTTTAAATAACTAATTGGTTGATTGGAGTAAAAAATAAGTAATTTAATTCCTCAAGGTGTCTCTCAATTACAACAAAATTATTAAAAGTTTAAAATCACTAATAGGTTAGATCAATTGCCCCCATGCCATGTTCTAGCGCAGGTTTGCAATTTAAATTTTTCATGATTCAGTGTTTTTTGTGTGTTTCATTTTTTGTGTAGAAATTAACCTACTCTACTATGGCATGCCATGTTCTAGAGCAGGTTTGCAATTCAAATTTTTCAGGATTCAGTGTTTTAATTTCAGGTTAGTGAGCTCACATATTGTTCGAAATTATGGTTTCTATGGTTTGTCTACCTATGTTTATTATCCAGTTATGTACTTTGATTTTGAATTTTTTGCTGTGTGGTATTTCCTGTATGTCTCATAATTATGACCAAAAACCCTGCGCACAGCCTTAATAGGTCAAATTATTGGATTAAAACTGTTAAATAGTAAGGCAAGCGAAGAAAGCTAGTAAATAATGAAATATAGTGAGACATAAAGATTAAAGGCAATGTTTTATTCACAATTTCGCCCATTCCATTTCTTATTTTGCTTCGTTTTATTTTCACAAATCCAACTTGATAAATGGAGCCCCAACCTAGTAAAACCAGATTGTACGATTTCGTCCTTCATCCACGAGAAAAGATGTCTCTTGAAGTTTCGAAGAGTTTCGATTGCATAAAATATTGGTTGTGTTCATGAAAGCCTTACTGTTTACCGGTGAATGGAATTTTACCAAAATCCAAGGCGTCTGATTGATCTTTTCAAAAACGTTTAAAAATTTTAATAGATCAATCAGACGCTTCAGTTTTGGTAAAATTCTATTTCCCGACACATATTTATATAGTGGAAGCCACAAAATTCAGAACAGCAATACTTTAGATTTAAGACTAATTTATTTTCTGAAATGTTAATTTTTTTATTTATTGTGAATAAACTCCTCTGGTAGTGCTTTACTCGCAACCGAGAAATTATTATTATTATTTACCGGTAAACGGTAAGGCTGCAATGGAAGGCTGTGCGCAGGGTTTTTGGTCATAATTTTTTTTTTAGTTTCTTGAATTGAATATTATTAGGGCTTTGAAATGTTATCTATTGCTGTGAGGAAAACAATTTTTACCTTAAATTATTTCATGAAATATGGGGTTTCAAAGTTGTAATTTTGCGGTTTTGGGTAGCAATTGATCTCACCTTCACCTATGAGTGATTTTAAACTTTTTATAAATTTTTAAATTTATCAAATCAAATTTATTTTCAAAATTTACAAACATTGTAGGGTTCTGCTAAAAGATAATAAAAGACTCTTTGAGTAATAAAATGACATATTTTTATTAAATAATAAAATGACAAATTTTTATTGAGTAATAAAATGACATATTTTTATTTCAATCTAACAAATAGTTAGTTTTTTCAAAATAATGTTTTGAAAAATTGAAATTTTTTACAGATTTTCCAAAATGTATTTTGAAAAAACTAATTACTTGATTGGAGTAAAACTTATGTTATTTTATTCCACGAGGCGTCTTTTAGTTACAGACGTTTAAAATCACTTGTACTTAAGTGAGATCAATTTTTTTATTTATTTTTTTTTTTATTTGAGGATACACACATAGGTCTGAGACCTGTGCGTGGGTAATGAGTTGCATGATTGTGATTTATGAGTTGGACCTACAGTTTTAGGTGGGTTCCGAACCACCGGAAACCATCAATTGGTTGAGGCGTCATAACTTCAGCTTGCTGTCGTTTCAGCGGTCGTGGGTTCGAATCCCGCTCCACTTTCTGGCATCTATGTGTTTCATTCACCTCATTTTTTTTTTTTTTTTTTTTGAGGATGAAGCCCACATAGGTCTGAGACCTGTGCGTGGGTAATGAGTTGGATGATGGTGATTGATGAGTTGGACCTACAGTTTTAGGTGGGTTCCGAACCACCGGGAAGTGATTTTACAGCAGATAACAGTGTCTTTTTTGCTGGCCAGTCTAATCGGTCACCGTTACAAACAGGACCTAGGAGAAAGCAGCTTATCTCTATTTGACTGAACAGATACCTGCTACGGCTCATGGCTATCATTAACCACGCACAAGTCTCGGACTCAAGTGGGCATCATCAGCAATAAAAAAAACGAAAATTTTTAACTTTGAACCCCCATATATCATTAAATGATTGAAGAAAAAATTTTCCTCAGCAATAGATAGACTAACAATTATTATTGGCTACATCAATTATTGTGTTGCTTTCCAAACGTCTCTGTCGAATGATGGCTTGGACGCAGGACGTTGCTCAGAGGTGTGCTAGATAGTATACACACTCACCTGTGCAGCCAGACACTGTGTAAAGGTGGGAGTGGACTGTCAAGCATAGAGCTTCAGAATTTGTTTCGGTGGGCTTGGCATACTGATACAATTCTTTTAGCTCAGTGAGGAAAGCAATCACAAGCTACCTCACTCCTCGTCTGTGTAGTACGCTCTTCAGAATAAAACATAACGTTAAGGTCTGAAGAGTCACCTACAGCCGTATCGGCTATGGTACTATATATACATACATACAATAGATAACATTTCAAAGCCCTAATAATATTATTTTACAAGTTAGTTCGAAGTTACTGACAATTGAACAAACTGACAAATTT
This sequence comes from Conomelus anceps, assembly GCA_948455865.1. Lineage (NCBI taxonomy): Eukaryota > Metazoa > Arthropoda > Insecta > Hemiptera > Delphacidae > Conomelus > Conomelus anceps. The sequence continues at coordinate 1,022,403 of OX418217.1, read as the reverse complement.
ACTTCAACAGAATTTATTAATTTCGAATTCCTTTAAGTGCTATTAATTTATACTGAAGACTTCCACAATGGCGGATATTGACAACAGTATTGAACAGTATTCGATTTCCATCAGCTATTCAATAATGTTGTCGATATCCGCCATTGCGGAAGTCTTCAGTATAAACTAATAAGTTAGCACTTAGAGGAATTCGAAATTAATAAATTCTGTTTAATATTATTTTATTTATTTATTACATCATTTTTCTGGGAATACTCCCATTTGATAGGTGATTTGTCAAACTAGCTCGTCCTTGTAAACAAACAAGAATTTTACAAGAAAAAGTAAAAAAGTATCAGTAAATACAATGTTATAAACAATGTCAAGTACTTAAGATAGAGCAAATCTGAGTACCATCACTCTGTTCAGATTTCAGAATTCATTGAAGTCTGCCACGGAATAGTATGCTTTATCAATTCGTGTTTTTTTATAGTTTCTTGAATAGCTTCAGATTGTCAGATTATTCAATACAAGAAACTTAAAAAAAAATGATGACCAAAAACCCTGCGACAGACTTGACCCGTATTATATGCTATGGAGTATTGTACTGTTTTTAACTGTGCTGTGAATATAGAATCCGACTGTACTATTTGAATAATGCACTGCATGTATACGAAACGCAAGTACGAGAACAGTTATTTGGAATAATAATTTATACAATGATGGGGACAAGATTGGGAGAGAGATAGAGAGAAAAATGTATGTGAGTGAGTATGATTGATTCGTTTGAGCTGAGTCAAACACGTAGATTAGCGGTCAGTTCTCGTAGGTCCTGTTCGTAACGGTGACCGATTAGATTGGCCAGCAAAAAGACGCTGTAAAATCACTTCCCGGTGGTTCGGAACCCACCTAAAACTGTAGGTCCAACTCATCTTGATGTACATGATTATAATACAAGAAGCCGAGGAGATTATCACTTGGTGAGTCACAATAGTAGCTTATTCAATCAAAAACCTAGTTATATTGGTAGGAAATTCTACAACAAGCTACCGCAGTTTTTGAAGAGTCTTGAAAATATAGAAATATTTAAAAAACAATTGAAAAAATATTCAGTTGATAAAGCTTTTTATAGTGTACAAGAGTTCCTTTCACATCAAAATTAAGCCTCACCTCAACTAATTGAAGTAATTATGGTATCTAGTGTATAATATTGTTGATCTGACTTGTCTTATACTCCTTAACTGGAGTTTCCAAGACGTAATCTACAAAAAAAAAAAAAAAAATCAATCCATCATCCAACTCATTACCCACGCACAGGTCTCAAGTTCGGTATTGACGGTGGAAAAGAGTTAGTTTCATAAAAAAACTACAAACTAATTCCATTAGTACCGTTAATTTGTGTCTTATTGATGTATTACTTGTAGATTGTAATTGTAAATTGTATTTTGTTATGAAAGAGGACACGACGTGTGGTCGGTTCATGTAAATACGAACTCACAGCAGTCATCCAGACTGTAAACAATTATTATTATTATGATTATGGTATTATTTTTGAGACGCAGACGGTCGGTCACTGCAGAGTCGGAGATGATGGATGGAGGCATAGATGGTTCGGCAATGATATGCGCATGTCTGAGTGGAGTCTGAGTGCAAATATGCCGCCGATATTTTATCCACGACTATTTCGGTTTTTTTACTTTTTTATCTCACTCTAGACGACCTGTGTGGCTTAAAGTCTAGCCTGAAGCTCCTAGTGAAAGTTTGGCCAATGACTGTAGATGCAAATATTTCAATAGAGCACTCTCGTAGAGCAATCTACGGTCTGAAAATTAGATCAGAGTTGGAAACAGCGCTGAGAAAAAGCACTTTGTGTGAAATTTTGATCACATTCAAGTAATTGTCAATTATTGCTCTTGGTAGCCATAATTATCGGAGTTTGGCCGACGTCTGTAGAAGCAGGATGTCCAAGTATTTCGATAGAGCAGTGTCGTAGAGCAATCTACGGTCTGAAACATTAAACCAGAGTTGAGAACAGTGGTGAGAAAAAGCAACTTGTGCGAAATTTCGATCACATTCAAGGAATTGTCAATTATTGCACTTGGTAGTCATAATTATTGAAGTTCGGCCAACGATTGTAGAAGCAGGATGTCCAAATATTTCGATAGAGCAGTGTCGTAGAGCAATCTACGGTCTGAAACATTAAACCAGAGTTGAGAACAGTGGTGAGAAAAAGCAACTTGTGCGAAATTTCGATCACATTCAAGGAATTGTCAATTATTGCACTTGGTAGTCATAATTATTGAAGTTCGGCCAACGACTGTAGAAGCAGGATGTCCAAATATTTCGATAGAGCAGTGTCGTTGAGTAATCTACGGTCTGAAACATTAAACCAGAGTTGAGAACAGCACTGAGAAAAAGCAACTTGTCTGAAATTTCGATGACATTCAAGTAATTGTCAATTATTTCTCTTGGTTGGCATATTATTGGAGTTTGGCCAACGATTGTAGAAGCAGGATGTCCAAATATTTCGATAGAGCAGTGTCGTAGAGCAATCTACGGACTGAAAAATTAGTTCAGAGTTGAGAACAGCGCGCGGAGAAAAAGAGGCGTTGCCAAATGGGGTGAAATTTCGAGTACATTCAGTAATTATTTATCTTCTGGCCTGTATAGATCCTAACTAGTCATAGTTTCTCAAAAATTACACTTATACCTCTTTTATTCAGTGATACAATGATTTTTGAATAGTTTGATTCATGTGTTAAATGGTTGAAATTGAAATAGGCAAGCTGATGAATACAATACAATAATGGATATTTCAACGGGTTTAAGTACCGTACAGTAATTGTTGGTACGATTGGATTAAATTACTTTATTCATGACAAATTTACAGATTTTGCAAACGAGTAGATGAATACAATATTATTAACAGTACATGAAAAGGCGAAGTTTGGAGAAAAATTCGTCCGTTTTGGTAGGTATTGAAGAATTGGCAGTGGGGATTTGGATCTGAGTGATAAATTTCACAAAAATTATGGCAAAATATTTGGCGTCATGACTTTTCTTAAAAATAAATAAAATAAATCAACAAATAAAAGTAATGTAAAATAGTTTATAGAAAGAAATAACTCTAAGAATTAAATACAATCATCCATAAATGTGGAAGGATATGGGATCTCAGCGCACGGGCTTCCAGTAGATGAAGAGAATCAATGGAAATAAAAAATAAAACTGTATTTATATTATTTTTTCTAAATTTTAGAACAAGTATATGTGTTGGCTAAAAGAATTGAATTAAAAGTGCTCGGTCTGCTTGGGCTGGTCATCAGATATAGCGCAAGCGAAGAAGAGCCCCGGCTGCTCAGCCAATGCGGTACCTGCCCTCCTTTTGTACACAGGCAAACTTCACAGCTCTGCCTCTCTAATCTCACTCGGCACGTTACTATATAATACTTTTTTTTTGTAGATTACGTCTTGGAGACTCCAGTTAAGGAGTATAAGACAAGTCAGATCAACAATATTATACACTAGATACCATAATTACTTCAATTAGTTGAGATGAGGCTTAATTTTGATGTGAAAGGAACTCTTGTACACTATAAAAAGCTTTATCAACTAAATATTTCTTCAATTGTTTTTTAAATATTTCTATATTATCAAGACTCTTCAAAAACTGCGGTAGCTTGTTGTAGAATTTCCTACCAATATAACTAGGTTTTTGTTTGAATAAGCTACTATTGTGACTCACCAAGTGATAATCTCCTCGGCTTCTTGTATTATAATCATGTACATCAAGATTTTGATTAATATCATTCGTTTTTACATATAAAGTAGCTTCATACACATATAAGCAGGGTACAGTTAGGAGACCAAGTCTCTTGAACAACGGCCTACATGAATCTAATCTATTTACTCTTTCTATACACCTAACCGCTTTCTTTTGGAAACTAGCTGGCCCAACGCGCGCTGCTGAATTCTCATAAAAGTTCTCCTTGATTTTATTATTCGCCACCTCCCGCTGAGGTTACATTTCAAATTAGGAAAGAAGTTAGTCCTAGGGCTCTTCCAGCTGATCATAGAGGCTTCGTTGTTTTCTTAATCACCACCTCTGAATGAAGAAACATTTCAAATTTAAACCTTCTATGACTATAAGGGTAGAAGCTAGGTTTTCTATTTTATTATTAAATAATAATAATAATACATTATTAATAATAAAAATTAAATGCCGCTGAGGCTGCATTTCAAATTTCTAGCTGCATTGGTTAACAGATGTCATCAACCTGGCATAATTACATTTCATCATACCCAGTCGTATGTTTCCTACATATTGCAAGGCTCCGCCTACATGCAAAGTGCAAAGTCTTTTGCTGTTCAAAGACAGTGTAAATAACGCCACTAAGGGGCCTGCCATATGATTAAAAGCTGTTGACTTATATCAGCTGTTCCTTTAAGCTGTTTGGCCGGAAGTTCAGTAGGTTAGGTCTATAAAATGGTTTAATTAATAATAATTATTAGCTCCCCTATTGAAATTTATGGTCAGAAACCATCCCCAATATTTACACAACATATTCCCAAAGTTTCATGCCAATCTGTGTTTTAGTTTTGAAGTCTATAGGGAACACACATACATACATACATACATACATACAGACAGACATTCATTTTTATATATAGAGATAATAATAATAAGCGTATGGCTTTTAATGGTGGGGAGACCCTTACGGGTAGTTCCACCTCGCCGTTTGTGCCATGTTACGGGGAACATGGTGGACCTACTATTTTAGGTGGGTTCCGAACCACCGGGTAAGTGATAATAAAGCTTGTAACATCAAGTCATTGAAGCACGGTCACCCATCCAAGCGCAGTCTTGAGCGGTCGTGACTGAATATCACGACCACTTGAACACCACGCTCACCGCATGACCAATCACCACCCTATATATAGGATTATATGATCCAAATAAACTGAAATTGTCTGCTCAGACCCATGTATCAGCTGGGGAATTTCGTAGTTGTAATTAATCCCATGTCGAGTTGCATATCGGTAGTTATAGTTAATCTCTCCTATGACCTGTGTTTTATATTTTTTTATCTACGACCATGTCATCATGTATACATTACAGTTTCACAATTGATGCCAAAACAGCTGTCTTTTCAAAATGCTTTTTGAGACCCGTTGCATAATGAGCTCATTATAGTACAGGTTCTACATTATAACACGGGTTCTGGACCAATCAGAAGCATTTTTGATGGAATCAATATCGTAATTCAATATTGTGAAACTATCAGCTAAAAAAGTAAATTCGTATGGCTTTTCGTGGTGGGGAGACCCTTACGGGTAACTATTCCTTGAAAGCAATGGTTGAATCTGAATCTGACTGCTGACACCTCAAAAAAAAAAAAAAAAAAAAAAAAACGCTAGTTTCATGAGATATTTTCTAGATAAAGGCTAAGATTCCATAAGCTAATTTTCCATCTCCAATGAAAAACTATCAGCTGATTTCATCAAACTGCTAACTAAGCTGCTAACCTAACAATCTACTATAACTTCTTGTATTTGAGATGAGAGGTTAGGTATCTCTGACCGTCACAGGTAAAATGAAATTGTTTTAATTAAATGTATACTAGTGGTCGTAGATAAAATAGTGTATGCAACGATTTTATTTGGCCATTAAGGCACTCGTGAGATATTTATAACACTCGCATTCGCTCGTGTTATAACTTACATCTAACTCGTGCCTTAATAAGGGTCAAAATAAAATCGTTGCATAAACTACTATAATATGAACTAGTAATCATTTAATAAAAAGCTGTCTTATATTCAAAACTGGAAATTCAGTAAATAGCAAAACGGTTGGGTATCTGAAGTCTTTTTTTCAATATTGTTTTGATTATTGCCCTCTGGGTAACTGCTAGCGGTTCCATGACAGTGGAGGAAACTCCACCCCAAGCCAGGATACTATTTATTGAATCAGTGACTGAGCTTAGGCAAAGTACACAATCCTGCAGTGCTCCACGCTCATCACCCTGCTCAGCTCAGTAAAAGCGTATATTAATTTCCTGAGCCTACTTTTGACACACTGAACATGTTATAACTGATCCCAAGGCTACAAATCTGCATCACAAAGTAGAGATAATTCTGTATTATATTATTATTATTTATTATTTTATTGTTGTTATTATTATTATCTCTACCATGACCGTCACCTACTTGATTTGCTATAGTAAATCAAGATTTAAATCTTGATTTTGCTATATAATTCAAGTATTATTATTATTATTATTATTTATAATCATTATTATTATTATTATTGACCGAACGATATTATTATTGGCATTTCCACTGTCTCTCTGTCTGTCTCACGATTACAGACGAACGCCTAGACCAATTGCTATGATTTTTCAAATGGATGTTCCTTATTCCTAGGCCCAGCGATGTATATATATATATTTTTTTTAATTTTAATAGGGGAGCTAATAATTATTATTAAATAATCCATTTTTTAGACCTAACCTACTGAACTTGCCGGCCAAACAGCTTAGAGGAACAGCTGATATAAGTCAACAGTTTTTAATCATATGGCAGGCCCCTTAGCGGCGTTATTTACACTGTCTTTGAACAGCAAAAGACTTTGCACTTTGCATATAGGCTACCTAGACCAATTGCTATGATTTTTCATATGGATGATCCTTATTCCTAGGCCCAGCGATGTATATATAATTATGATGTTGAAGATCCATCTTGTTTCCACTAATATGTATTATAAACTTAAAAACACTTTTGAATGGAAATTGACTCACGTTATGGCGTGACGGCCGTTTCGCTCTGTTGTCTAGAGCATCATCAGAGTGTACTGTGGGTCGTCTGATGATGCTCTAGACAACAGAGCGAAACGGCTGTCACGCCATAACGTGAGTCAATTTCCATTTAAAAGTGTTTTTTAATTTTATTATATATATATATATATATATATATATATATATATATATATATATATATATTTCTCAAATTCAATATGGCGGCCGGTTTACTACCGATACAAAAAAAGTACAGCATGAATAAGAGCATACAACATTTGAATCTAATGATTTAACCTTTTTGAAACGTTTTCAAAGTATTACAAAAAGGGGCAACGATGGGTACAGAGGAGAACACCAGCTGTGATGAGAGTATTTCAAAAAATCAAACTTGCAGGTGGCAATTCAGATGCTTATTATCGTCAACAAGTTTTACTGCATGTTCCCTGGAGGAACATACAAAACTTTGAACATGAATCTTGGGAATACTTATATCAAACCCAGGTTGAGCAGCAAATTGAGCTTCATATACCTACTGTTGGAGATGAGTATGAAGAAGAACCTGACAATTATGTAAGAGACCTTGATGAATGGATGGTAGTGGCAGGCATTGGGCCAAACAATGAGTTGGGACCTGATATTTCAAGTGCTCATTATATATTTACTAGCTGGCAGACTCGCTTCGCTCGCCTTAACCGTCTAGCCAGGGGGCTCCGCCCCCTGGACACCCGGGGGGTCCAACTAATTTCCATTGTGATTAGATAAATTTACAGAAATAGGTGATTTTGGGAAGAATTCTGATACCATTACTAAGTATGCATCTAGGGTCTTAATCAAACATATACATTATATCATATTTCACTCCATGTGGCCTTGAGGTTCTTGAGAAATTGTGATCAACTGAATTCCAAAAATCCTAAATTTTGAGATGAATCATGTAACCCTATTTTTCACGTGTTCAGCACCCCAGCTGAAAATTTGAACTTTTTTGGCCTTGTGGTTCTTAAAACAAATTATTATTTCATTAATAAATCTAACCTACTGAACTTGCCAGCCAAACAGCTTAAAGGTACAGCTGATAGAAGTCAACTGTTTTTATCATATGGCAGACCCCTTAGCAGTGTTATTTACACTGTCTTTGAACAGCAAAAGACTTTGCACTTTGCATGTAGGCTACCATACAGTCGGAGCCTTGCAATATGTGGGAAACATATGACTGGGTATGATGAAATGTAATTATGTCACCCATGTAGGCTACCATACAGTCGGAACCTTGCAATATGTGGGAAACATATGACTGGGTATGATGAAATGTAATTATGTCACCCATGTAGGCTACCATACAGTCGGAGCCTTGCAATATGTGGGAAACATATGACTGGGTATGATGAAATGTAATTATGCCAGGTTGATTACATCTGTTAAGTACACGTCTAGGGCCTCAACCAAACTTTTCAAAAATCGTCGATTTTGAGCCCATTTTGGGGCTAATTTTGAAACTTTTTTCCAAGGTACATCTAAGGCCGATACTTAACATAAATACCAAATTTTATCTGATTTAACCTTATGGTTCTCTAGAAATTGTTGTCACCTAAATTTTCTAAAATCTTCAATTTTGGGCCCATTTTGGGGTAAATTTTGAAACCCTTTCTTAGCACGCGTCTAGTCCCCCTACTGAATACGTGTACCAAATTTTATCGTTTTTGGTCGAGTGGTTCCTGAGAAACTGTGATGAATGAGTCAGTCAGTGGTATTTCGATTATATAGATATAGATTTTGTATCATACAATAGTATGAGCCTACAATATTTAGTTGGCAAAGACAACCAACTCTTACATGTCAATGTTATTTCAATTGATTATTTTTTACAGATATTAATTTCACTGTTAACATGTTAATAATACTGTGTTTTCTTATTTTAAATAATATACATTAATCTTTGTAACGTACAATAGTAAGGGCCTACAACATTTAGTTGGTGATGACAACCAACTATTACATGTCAATGTTATTTTTATTGATTATTTTTTATTGATATTAATTTTACTGTTAACATGTCAATGATACTGTTTTATTTTAAATAATATAAATTTCAATTTTTGTATCATAGAATAGTAAGGGCCTACCACTTTTTGTTAGTGAAGATAAAAAACTCTCAAAATGTAAATGATACTTCAAATAGATACTTATTGTGATAAGTTATTAATTGTTAATGTTAACATGCAAATAAACATAAAACTGTATTATGCTGATTGTGAATATTGTGAAATAAATATTATCTTCACTCTTAACATGTGAATAGTTTATTATGTTATGTTAATAGTTCACACATACTACTTACTACTTTTAATTTACTACTTACAAAATTATTGAAAACTACATAAAACCATTGAACCAAGAAAAAACATCAAAAGTACAATAACCAAAAAAAAGGGGGTATAATAGAAGATGTACGGTATCCCTGGAAACATTGAATAAACAAATAAATTGCGAAATTACTTTTCATTGTAGAGTAAATTACTTTACAAGCACCCTTATTCTTGGACGTGAGGTCTACTGCTCACAGAACTACTAGTTATTATTATTTTAAATATTTTATTATTATTTCCCACTTGCTAGACAGATCAAGATGGCGTGTTGTTGGAAATTATAACTTATGTTAGATTACAACAAACTATTTACAGAAAGCAGAATATGTATGGAAGAGGATATACTGTGTGTATAATAGCAGGTTATTTTTTTTCGGAGAGTGAAGCCAACATATTCTGAGACCTGTGCGTGAGTAATGAATTGGATGATGGTGATTGATGAGTTGGACCTACAGTTTTAGGTGGGTTCCGAACGATATTAATCGAATATATAATATTATTATAAACTATAAATCGATAGCAAATCGAGTTTATAATTATATTGTTGTGTTCTCTGTCCATGCAGTCCAAATGAATGGACTAAAGGAAGGAAACCGAAACTTGAAAAGGCTGTTTTGGAACGAGTGGAGTGGATACCTGTAAGGAGCCCCAAATTGCAGAGTCTAGATATAAAATGCCACGTTGTTTGTGCGGTGTGCGTAAGTTATCACCTTTGTTCAAAGCGTAGGGCGAATTACACAAACATCAACGCATTTTCTGGCAGCTCTTAGTTCTTAGAATCAGCATAAATAGTATTTCATTCACAACTAGACCAACATGATGTTTCGTGGCTATTACTAGATATTATTACCAACTCTTGTTCTCTTCCAGTGGGAAGGGAAATGTTGGAAGTAACTTCTACTCCCCCTTTTTTCCTTCTCCTTCTCTTTTATTTTTCTTTCTCTTTCATCATCATTTTCTTCTTTTTGTCTCCTGTCCTTCCTCCTTCTCCTCCTCCAGTTTTCTTCTCTTCTTTCTCCTCCAGCAGTTTTCTTCTCTTCTTCTTCTTCCTCCTCCTCCTCCACCTTTTCCTTTTCCTACTCCCCCTTCTCTTCCACTTCCTCCTCTTCCTCTTCCTCTACCTCCTCATCCTCATCTTCTTCCTCTTCATCCTCCTCCTATTCCTCTTCTACTTTATCCCCTTCCTCTTCCTCCTCATCCTCATATTTCTCCTCTTCCTCTTCCTACTCCTCCTCCTCTTCCCCTTCTCCTCTTCTTGAATCTGAATCTTCCTCTTCATACTCCTCCTTCTCCTCCTCATCATCATCTTCCTCCTCTTCCTCATCCTCTTCAACTTCCTCCTCATCCTCATCTTCCTATTCCTACTCCTCCTTCTCCTCTTCCTCTTCCTCCTCATCCTCATCTTCCTCCTCTTCCACATCCTCTTCTTCCTCTTCCTCTTCCACTTCCTCCTCTTTAACTTCCTACTCCTTCTTCTCTTCATCCTCCTCCTCATCCCCCTCCTTCTCCTCATCCTCCTTCTTCTCCTCTTCCTCTTCCTACTCCTCCACCAGCCTTATTTTCTTTCTCCTCCTCCTGCCTGTTTCTTACCCTCCTGTCTTCTTCATCTCCCTCCTGTTTTCTTTTCTTCTGTCCCTTCTCCTACGCCATCATCTTCTTCTCCTCATGTCTTCTTTCCTTCTTCTCCACCTCGTCTTATTCTCCTACGTCTTTATTTGTCTTCCTCTGCTACTTCTCCCACCTCCTCTTCTTCTTTTCCGCTTACTTCTTCCCCCTTACGTCTACTTCTCCTCGTCCTCATGTCTTCTTCTTGTTCTCCTTCTCGACCTGTTTTATTTTTCTTCTTCATCTTCTTCTTTTCTTTCTCCTTATCCTGTCATCTTCTACTTCTCTTTCTGCTGTTTTCTTTTTTCTTTTTCATCTTGTTTCTTCCTTAATTTTTCCTTTTCTTCTTTCATTCGTTCTCTTTATTCTTCTTCTCCTGTCTTCTTTTTCTTCTTCTTATTCTACTGCCTTCATTTTCTTTTTCTACTTCTTCTTCCTTTCTATTTTTCTTCTTCTTTTATCTTCTTCTTCTTCTCCTTCTATACTTATTTTTTCTGTTTCCTCTTCTTTATCTTCTTTTTGTCTCTTCTTTTTCTTCTTCTTTCTCTTATTCTTCTGTTTCTTCTTCATCGTCTTTTTTTCTTCTACTTCCTATTGTTTTTTTCTTCTTCTACTACTACTTCTTCTTTTTCTTCTTCTTCTTCTTCATGCATCTTTTTCTTCTTCTTATTCTCCTGTCTTCTTCTTTTCCTTATTCTTCATGCTCCTGCTTCTTCTTTTTCTTCTTCAATCAATCAAATTTATTTTCAAAATTTACAAATATTGCAGGGTCCTGCTAAACCCGTAATTATTTCTTTGTAGTGATAAAAATAAAGAATAAATACTGTAAATACAGATCTGAGAAAGAAAGAAAACAAAATAAACTACAATCCTATCAAAGAAAATAATCAAAAAAGAAAGAAATAGGATAAGAAATGAACAGGAAAAAGAACATTTTCCGTCTTCTTCTCCTTCTTCTTGCTTCTTCTTCTTGTTCTTCTTCACAGTCTCTTTATCTTACTTCATTTTCTCGTTTTCCTTTTCTTCATTACCCTCCTCATTCTCCTTCCTCCCCTCCACCACCCTCACCCACCAGCACCAGAGTTTTCGTTACAGAGAGGCCTCTTCCAGTGCGTTTATTAATAAGATAGGATTCTATCTCCGACACGAGCCAACCAAATCCCTCGTTTTGACGTTGACGAGAAATATATTCCACGTTAAACTATTTCGTAGAATTGCACATTCATTTGTCGGTGTAACGTGAAGGAATACATTCATTTCATTTTCCTGGAATCCTGGAATTGAACAGCCACTGGAGCGCGAGAATCCAGGAATCAATTGGTAGAGACGGCATTGAATTTACTTCATACAGGTACCAGACAGTTCGGCAAGTGTCAACATGCACGTGCACAAATAATGCATTTCCGTCTGCACTGTGCTGCACTAGCTGCAGCGATGCAATCCAGTCAAGTGCAGCGTGATAAAGTGCAACATGCTCTCCGATACTGCAATTGCAACTGTAACAAACTCCATTTCACTCTCAGCTAACCTCCCTCCCTCGCTCTATACACCCCTCTCCCCGTCAAGTAGTCGTTTCTACGATTTCCAGTCCGCTCGTGGCTCTGAATGATGATGATGATGATGATGATGATGATGATAACAGTTAACCGAGGAGCTAAAACGATACGATATTCAATTTCGTTGCACTCATTAAAGTCACGAGTCTGTTTCTTTCGAGAAATTCCTCCGTTTTTTACAGATCTCTCGTGCTAATAAAACGGGGCGGAGAGTGTTGCTGCACATATTATTAAAATACCTATATGAAGGGCGCATTTTCGAAAGGAGGAATTAGGATAGGTCTTATCCCATTACAGATATTTCGGTCACATTTTTCTTTCATTTTTTGGAGGATAAAACCCACTTAGATTGAGACCTGTTCGTTTTTCTTTGAGGTGAGACCTGAGATCTCTTTATTTTATTTTTTTTTTAGGATAAAACCCACATAGGGTGAGACCTGTAAGTGGGTTGGATGTAGGTGATTGATATGTTGGACCTCCAGTTTTAGGTGGGTTTCGAACCGCCGGGAAGTGATTCTACAGCAGAAAATCGAGATTTTTGCTGTTTAATTCAATCGGTCACCTTTACAAAGAGGGCCCAGGATTTCATTGCTTATCCTTGTGACCGCTACGATACCTGCTACGGATCACAGCTATCACTTCCCTACTACATGAATGGAATTCTTATACAGTATTTAATTGTAGAATCGTGTATTATAAGCTAGTATTATGCATATTAAGGGAAGTGATAGCCGCGAGCCGTAGCAGGTATCTGTTCAATCAGATAGAGATAAGCTGCGTTCTCCTAGGTCCTGTTTGTAACGGTGACCGATTAGATTGGCCAGCAAAAAAGACACTGTTCTCTGCTGTAAAATCACTTCCCGGTGGTTCGGAACCCACCTAAAACTGTAGCTCCAACTCATCAATCACCATCATCCAACTCATTACCCACGCACAGGTCTCAGACCTATGTGGGCTTCATCCACCAAAAAAAAAAAAATATATAACAGTTCTTAGGCCTATACAGAATGAGGAGTATAATATAAAAAATAAAAATAGAGCAATTAAAAAAGCAAAAGAGGTCATAAGGTAAAAGAATTACACATATTTTGTAAACAAACTGCTCCGTTAACAGTTGAAATAAGACATTAGTAAACTGTAAGTAGTTTTTTATAAATTATGACAATAAATAAATTTGTAATTTCAAATAAACAGTTCATAGCAAATAGTTCAATACCAAATAGGTTACATTCAAAAGTAATGGCAGTATAAATTGCAATTTTTTTCTGAACTCTTGTCTTGATTAGAATTTGAGAGATTAGTTTGTACTTAAAATAAATATACAATGTGTCAAGTTTATAACAGCTGTCAGCAATGAACATTTCAAAAATACCCATGGTGAATGATGAGTTGGATCTACAGTTTTAGGTGGGTTCCGAACCACCGGGAAGTTGTAGAGAAAAAATAAGTGAGACCCATCTCTTAGGATTCAGTCCCTTAGCTAGGGCCCCCGATTAAGGGCGCCCCAAAAGACTTACAAACTTGAAAAAAGGTCATACACAAAGAGTCCCACAAATTTATTTTTACTTTTAAAAAAAGGGGATTTGAACTTACTTCCTGCCTTGGACCTAGCTACAGGCCGGGCATCTTTGGATAAATAAATCGAGGCCATTACAAGAGATTGTAAGAATTTTTTGTAGATTACGTCGTGGAGACTCCAGTTAAGGAGTATAAGACAAGTCAGATCAACAATTATACTATCTTATACACTGGTTACTATAATTACTATATCAATTAGTTGAGGTGATGCTTAATTTTGAAATGAAAGGAAAACTTGTGCACTATAAAAAGCTTAACTTTTCAAGTGAATTCAACGACTTGCAGTCAAATTATTATTAAAAATAAGTAGTATTTCACTTACTTATTTTTAATAAAAATTTGACTGTAATACAGTCCGTAATAAAGTAATAGACAAAAGAATTATAACTATAGAACTGTCAAGAGAATTATCACTACAGACAACGAAAGTTCATTGTATGGTTTGTAATAGCGCCAACGGGATTTCACTGTCTGTATTAACGCGAACTGTCACTAAGAAAGAATTATCACAATAGATAGAACTGTCACAACCTGTCTATCACGACGAATCTCAAACAAGACTGAACTAACTTACAACAGTTCACCTCTATTTATATAATTTTTCATAATTAGGATATCTCTAGATTTCTCTACCAACTTCTAAAATAAACAATCAAGGAAACTCAAACTTTCCACAATATTCGATAAGACTCTATTAATTTTTATCAAACAACTAGAACATTCTACAAATTACCAAGTAAACACCATAAAAGTGTCAAAAGCAGAGTAATTAATTGCTTAGAAGTAAACATTTACATAGCAGATAACAACCTAGAACCACTGTTTCTTCTTTCTTTCTATTCTCTCCAATTTCATATTCGCTACACTATCATTCTTTTTTACTCTTTTAAATAATATGGTTACCTCACACTTACACCTACACAATATAATGAATGGAAATTATAGTGTTGGTAGTGAATAGAAATAAAATAAGGTACTAAAATAAGTATAATAATAATAATATTAACAACAATAATAATAAACGTTTGGCTTGTATTGGTGGGGAGACCCTTATGGGTAGTTCCACCTCGCCGTTTGAGCCATGTTATGAGGAACATGGTGGACCAACTATTTCAGGTAGGTTCCGAACCACCGGGTGATAATAAATCTTATAACATCAAGTCATTGAAGCACGGTCACCCATCCAAGCGCAGTCTTGAACGATTGTGACTAAACGTCGCGCTCACTGAGTGATAAATGTTGATCGATGAGTTGGACCTACAGTTGTAGGTGGGTTCCGAACCACTACTACTATGACGGTATTTGATAAAGAAAGTGATAGCCGCAAGGCGTAGCAGGTATCTGTTCAATCAGATAGAGATAAGCTGCGTTCTCGTATGTCCTGTTTGTAACGGTGACCGATTAGATTGGCCAGCAAAAAAGACACTGTTCTCTGCTGTAAAATCACTTCCCGGTGGTTCGGAACTCACCTAAAACTGTAGGTCCAACTCATCAATCACCATCATCCAACTCATTACCCACGCACAGGCTCAGACCTATGTGGGCTTCATCCTTGAAAAAAAAAAATTATTTCAAAATTTGGTGATAGTTTGAATCCTTGGCGAAACTGAACACTATAGCGTGTGTACGTGTACTTCACACAATCACTTGAAGAATGAACAGTCTTGTAACAACAATAATTATTGGAAATAACTTTTCCAGTTTTTTAGTGATGACGTCTGGTGTGTTATTATTGATGAAATTCTGGCGCCAGGCTTTTTCTGGCATCTTTTAAGCGGCAACTGAGTTCTGCAGTGCAGTAGTTGAAATAATGAGTTCAAGTTCATTAGGTGTGGACTATTTTAAATGAGAAAAGCTAGTTCAATGCATTGCAACTTGCCACAGGTATTTGTTACTATGTCTCAATACATTTTTGCTCTGTTGAGACTTGATATTATTTTGTTTATTATTAGTTTTTGTTTCTTATTAACTTATTGTTCCGCATGTCAGCCGAAAAGTGAAATTATTTCAAGAATTTTATTGGCTTAGAGATTATTACCAGATTTTGAGATTCAAAAAGATGTATTTTCAATACCTTTTGGTTCTGCTGAGACTTACTTTGTTGCATAGAGTTTTACTAGATTTAGTTTCAGAGCTGTAAGCTATAGGTTTCAGCACCGTACTGAATCATAATTTTCATGAACTGAATAATAATTACATTAGTAAAAAGGCAATCAATTCTTCACCATGTAATGTGAGAAATACTCAGTTTGTCCAAAAATAAAAGAAACAAAATAGCTACATTGTGAACTTTTTTTTGAGATGAAGCCCACATAGGTCTTAGACCTGTGCGTGGGTAATGAGTTGGATGATGGTGATTGATGAGTTGGACCTACAGTGTTAGGTGGGTTTCGAACCACCGGGAAGTGATTCTACGGCAGAGAACAGTGTATTTTTTGCTGGCCAATATAATCGGTCACCGTTACAAACAGGACCTACGAGAACGCAGCTTATCTCTATCTGATTGAACAGATACCTGCTACGGCTCGCGGCTATCACTTCCCAAAATTACATTAGTAAAAATGAATTCAATTCTTTACCACATAGTATAAGAAATTTCTCAATTTTTTCAAGAATAAAATAAGAGAATGGCTACAACTAACTGCTTCTGCCATTGACCATTAAAATCTGGTGCTATACAGATTGGAAACGCGGGTTTTGTTTTTGTTTTGAATAATGGCTTAATTATTGCGCCGTCTGCTGCTGCACTCTTCCGGTCGAAGGTGGAAGTAAGCAGGCAGGGGTAGATTATGAATCAGATCAGTGTTCGTTCGTTTTGCGAGTTGAGATCGGTAATTGAATGAAGAAGGCAGGAACAAGTTGGTTTTGTTTCGATTGTGTATTTCTTCAGTAATAAATTACTTTATGTGAGTTCGTGGTCACATATAATTAATTCATTTGCATTTTCCCAAGTTGGGGAAAATTCGATCAAGATCGCTTTCGTTAGTTTTATAATTATTATTTATGCTAAACTATCCACTCGGTGGTCGTGAGTGTAAGTTTCAGTTATTTTTTGTGTTATTTTATGAGCGATTGTTCGCTCATGAACTCAGAGTTATATTCAAGTGCAAACTAGTAGTGATAATTAATATAAGAAAGTCTTATTAATTGAAATATCATCCCGTATTTGTCGGAAACCATATAAGTATCTCACGGGAAATTCTACATCGGAGTAGCACGGATACAAGGAGACAGCCAAGCAGGAGTTCGGATGACACATAGCCTAATAGCTGAGTATACCTGTCTCAATCCTTTCTCAAATTCCTATACCTCAGATCCATCCAAAACCCTGAGAATCAGTATTGGTCTGAGCTTCGACAGAACGCTAAAAGGGTGAGTGAATTTTTCATTGTATTCTGTGTTTTTCGATGTAATTTATTTTCTAGTGAGATGCATAAAATTTCTTAAATTATTCAAAATATCTATACAGTCCACTGCTCTAAATTCTGGCGCTACCATTTTGGTCCTCCGGGCCGGATCATTATATCCAGCTTAGTTTTTTTCGAATTTTGTAAATTGTTTAATGCTAGATTTGCACTGTACAATTCTGAGTTCAGATTGTCGTAGTCATGTCGATGTTGGAGTAAGTTAGTCATGTCAGCAATTGTCTGCTGCAATGAGCTTGCTTCATTCATGTCTGTCTGCTATTGCGTTGCAACTATTGTTTGTTGCCGATAAGCTATCTGTTCGTCTAATTGAAAAACGAGTTTCTAGAATCGTTTTTCTATTCTATTGGAAATAAAATCAATTCACAATGGATTCAGACTTAAAGCTGTCTTCGTCAGCTGAGAAATCGTTACGAATAAATAGAGCAAAATTAGCTCAATTATTCAAACGAATTCAAAGAACCTATGATCTTATAAAAGATGTATCGAATAGTAAAATTGCTCAACAATTCTTAACATTACATAGATTGATTCCTAATACAGTAATAGAATATGATAAGACTGAGCTTCTTATCAATGAGTTAGAGCTAAGTTTGAATGATAAATTTACGCCTACTTTCAATGATAGTTATTTGGATTTGGTATCGAGAATTTATGAAACAGCTGAAACTCTTAAAAGGAAAGCAGAACCTGTTGTGTCAGCGCAATCGGCGCAGACAACTCCTACATGTTCAAATGAAATGCTATTACCAAAAATTGAGTTAACAAAATTCAGTGGTCGTCAGTCTGATTGGGCTGTTTTCTATGAATTATTCAAAACACTCGTTCATGAAAATAAATTATTGTCTGAACAACAGAAAATTCAGATTTTAACATCAAAACTTACAGGGGACGCATCGAGTATTTGTAGGCATCTACCTACCGTAGCTGCAAATTATAGTATAATTTGGAATGCTCTAGTTAATCGCTATAATAATCCAAGGGCACAGTTGGAGTCCTATTTAGATGAAATTTTTCAATTTAAAGGGCTCAAGGTAGAATCCAGGGAAGGTTTGGCTTCAGTATTGGATAAATTTTGTAACTCTATTACCGCTGTAAAAAGACTGAAAAATGATGGACTTGTCGATGCTATATTTTTGCATTTTGGTTTAAAAATTCTTGATCCTGTAACACGTAGAGAATTCGAAAACGCTCACAGGAATACAGAGTTCCCAACTTACCAAGAATTTGTGAGTTTCATTGAAAAACAACTCAGATCACTGCCAATTGACAAAAATAAGGGTGATAATTTTCATTCTAACAGTGGAAAACAGGGAAAGGGCCCATCAAACTTTAAGAATTTTGCAATCCATTCGGGAGATAATGTTAGTGATAGTCGTAGGAAATCTCAGTGCCCAATTTGTAAGGGAAGTAAACATAAGTTGACAGAGTGTGAGTCTTTCTTAAAACTTTCGCCATGGGACAGATTTCGACTCATAAAAGATAAGTCTCATTGTTTGAAGTGTTTAATGGGAAATCATTCAGCTCGTGACTGCAAGACTAATGTAAACTGCACGCAGTGCAAAAAACTGCATCACACTTTGTTACATTTTAATTTTCAAAATAAATCAACTGAAGAGGGTGGTGTTAGTTGTTGTTCTAAATTGGTTATGAATGAACCCGAAAATAAGAATACAACCGTTTTGTTGTCAACTGCTGTTGTTCTTGTAAAAAATAAGAGAGGGCAGGAATGTCGCCTGCGTCTGCTGATCGACTCTGGTAGTGAGAAAAATTTTGTGACTGCGCGTGCGTGCAAACGTCTAGGCTTGTCTATTAGACCACTGGTTTCAACTGCCACTGGGTTTGGAGGTCACTCTAGTCAAGTTCAGGGCCGTACAGCGTTTACATTCTATTCTCATGTTGACAATAAATTTTCGTTCGCCGTTGATGCTTTGGTAGTGGAAAAAATAATTGACAGATTACCATCTGGTGAAGTGGATATGTCTAAGTTGTCATATTTGAAAACGTTGAAGTTGGCTGATGATAAATTCTTTATTCCTGGAAAATTAGATGGTATTCTTGGTGCCGAATTCTTTCCCGATTTAATAGATAACTACCAATCTTATCAAAGGGTAGGATTAGTCAGATTGATCGACAGTAAGTTGGGTTGTATTGTCATGGGTCGCGCCCCAGTTTTGGATTCGTCACAGGATAATCATTCTGATAGTTGTTTGCTCGCTTGTAATCCATCTTTGAATGACTTGATTCAAAAATTTTGGGAGGTTGAAGATTGTCCTAAATCGGGGAATAATCTTACTTCTGAGGAATTGGATTGTGAAAATAAATTTCAGTCGTCAGTTCGTCGTTTAGAATCTGGTCGGTTCATCGTATCTTTGCCGTTTAAAGAATCAGCTGATTGTCTGGGTGATTCATATTCTATGGCTAAACGGAGACTGTTGAATTTGGAAAAACGTCTCGCTCGTTCGGAGGATACTAGGATTGCATACCACGAAATAATGTTGGATTATTTACGCCAGGGCCACATGACGCTAATTAAAGATCAGGAAAATAAACAAGGTTATTATATTCCTCATCACGCAATCGTCAAGGCGCGGAGTACGAGTACACCTTTGAGGATTGTTTATGACGCTAGCGCAAAAACCACGAGTGGGTGTTCATTAAATTCCATCTTGCATATAGGCCAAAAGCTGCAGACTGATATTTTCGTATTATTAATAAACTTTCGACTGTTTTCCGTCGCAGTTACAGCCGATTTGAAACAGATGTATCGTCAAATATTTGTGGGTGAATCAAGCCGTAATTTTCAGCGGATTCTATGGAGATTTTCGTCAGAGGATCCTGTTGAAATGTATGAAATAAATTGTGTCGTATTCGGTATCACTTCCTCCCCATACTTGGCTTTGCGAACTATTCATCAGTTGGTTAAAGAGGAGGGCGAAAATTTTCCGGACGCTGAAGCGCGCATTCCACAGGATATGTTCATGGACGATCTTGTAACGTCTGTTCCTACCATAAGTGATGCTAGTAGATTGTGTAGTCAGGCAAAAGAATTATTTAAAGCTGGTGATTTTGAATTGACTAAATTTGCTTCTAATTCGGTGGAATTGATGTCGGGTTTCGCAGATAAGGAAAAGTCATCGTTGTCTAAGGAATTTGATAGTGAAAATTCATTAGCCATATTAGGTTTGGAATGGCAACCGTTTATCGATTCGTTTCGTTTTTTCGTCACACAAGACCACTCCATTGCTACCAAACGGAATATATTGTCTACTGTTGCGCGAATTTTCGATCCACTAGGGCTGTTGGCGCCGTTAACATTGTTCTTGAAATGTCTGATACAAGAATTATGGCGTATTGGTTCAGATTGGGATGAGGACCCACCTAATTCTATTGCATCTCAGTGGGAGATATGTAAAAGAGAGTTTCAATTTTTATCGAATCTGTCTATTCCTCGTCATTTGGGAGTGTTTATTGATTCGATGATCACGTTGATTGGCTTCTGTGATGCAAGTGAATCCGGTTATGGAGCTGTAATTTACTTAAAATCACAGGAAGTGGATCGTGGTTCACCGACAATAGCGCTGTTGTGTGGAAAATCCAGGGTTGCACCGAGTAAAACTATATCAATACCGAGATTGGAATTGTGCGCAGCTCTTCTCCTGGTTAATCTACTTGAGTCTGTTGTCTCAGTCCTTGATCTTCGCTGTAAAATCGTCCGCATAGCTGCTTTTTCAGACTCAACTGTGACTCTCTGCTGGATTAGAGGTTCGCCGTCGCGATGGCAAACGTTTGTTGCCAATCGAGTTACGAAAATTCAAAGCTCACGCATCGATTGTTGGATGCATGTTTCGGGCGAAGAAAACCCAGCCGACTGTGTATCGCGTGGTTTAACACCACTAAAGCTTATTAATCACAAGTTGTGGTGGACAGGGCCCACCTGGTTGACTTTGGAGGAAGATCGTTGGCCTGTCAAAGTCGAATTTGAAGAAATAGAGTGTCCACCTGAAACAAAATCTTCTAAAGTTATCACGGTTGTTCAATCAGAAAGCGCCACTGATAATGTAATATATAATTTGATTGAAAGGTGCTCGGATTATCAACGTTTGTTGCGTATCGTTGTCATAGTATTGAAAATGTTGCGAATATTACCGAAAGCAGGTGAACTGGATTTCGATGTAGCGGAGAAATATTTGTGTAGAGTCATACAAAGAATTCATTTTTCACATGAGCTCAATGAATTAAAGAAAGGAAAAGATTGTGTATCCAAATTCCAGCGTTTGTCACCGTTTCTAGATAATGATCTAATTCGTGTTGGTGGTCGTTTAAGGAATTCAGATATGGAATTTGACAGTTGTCACCCAATTGTCCTGCCTAAGAGTGATCCTTTCATCACACTTCTAATTGATTATTATCATAGAAAGAATTGCCACGCTGGCCCTCGTCTATTGGTGTCGTTGATAAGGCAGAAGTTCTGGATTTTTTCTGCTCGTGTTATCATTCGAAGTCGTATTCGAAAATGTAATAGGTGTTTCCGATGTCGTCCTAGTGTAATACCCCCCAAAATGGGTGATTTGCCGTCATGTAGGGTATCCCAGTGTAAACCGTTCGAACAGTGTGGGGTCGATTACGGTGGTCCTGTACGCATTACAATGGTCCGACCCCGAAATCCAATTATTCTTAAAGCATACATCTGTCTGTTTGTTTGTATGTCAACGAAAGCTGTCCATATAGAGCTGGTTTCCGATTTATCCACGCCTATGTTTCTATCAGCGTTTCGCCGGTTTTTGTCTCGCCGCGGACCTTGTCGCGTGATTTATTCAGATAACGGAACGAATTTTGTTGGTGCGCATGCACAGCTAGTGCAGTTGTCGCGATTGTTGGATTCGTCTGAATTTCAAAATACTGTTATCAACGAGTTGGCTGATTATCGAGTCGATTGGAAATTCATTCCCGCTGCCTCCCCAAATTTCGGTGGGATTTGGGAGTCGAACATTAAATCTGTAAAATCACATTTGATTAAGGTGATTGGCACTCAATTATTGACTTATGAAGAGATGAATACGGTGATGGTTCAAGTGGAAGCGGTATTGAATTCTCGCCCGTTGTGTCCATTGAGTGACGATCCAAACGAGCCGCTCGCTTTAACGCCGGCTCATTTCTTGAAGTTAACACCTTTAACGGCTTTTCCAATGAAAGATGTGACAGACATCCCAGTCAATCGTCTTACACGTTACGAACTTGTGGACCAACTCGTTCAATCGTTCTGGAATAGATGGAGGAAAGAATACCTCCATGAACTACAAGTACGTGGAAAGTGGTCCAAATCGTCACCACCTCTCACAGTTGGAACGGTTGTGATTGTGGATCAACCGAACCTCCCTCCATTGAAGTGGCCGCTAGGAATCATTGAGGAAGTGTTTCCTGGAGCCGATGGTGTCATACGAGTGGCGATTGTACGTTTGGTCACTGGTCGTTTCAAACGACCTGTTACCAAATTGTTTCCGTTGCCAACCCAATAAATTGTTGAACCCCAATTTTTTCTTTTTTTTGTTTGTTTTTTGGTTGTTTAGTTTTTCTTTTTTTGAAGTTTTTTGTTGCCTAGTCTCGGCTGAAAACTATGTTTCAGGGTTGGGGGAATGGAAACGCGGGTTTTGTTTTTGTTTTGAATAATGGCTTAATTATTGCGCCGTCTGCTGCTGCACTCTTCCGGTCGAAGGTGGAAGTAAGCAGGCAGGGGTAGATTATGAATCAGATCAGTGTTCGTTCGTTTTGCGAGTTGAGATCGGTAATTGAATGAAGAAGGCAGGAACAAGTTGGTTTTGTTTCGATTGTGTATTTCTTCAGTAATAAATTACTTTATGTGAGTTCGTGGTCACATATAATTAATTCATTTGCATTTTCCCAAGTTGGGGAAAATTCGATCAAGATCGCTTTCGTTAGTTTTATAATTATTATTTATGCTAAACTATCCACTCGGTGGTCGTGAGTGTAAGTTTCAGTTATTTTTTGTGTTATTTTATGAGCGATTGTTCGCTCATGAACTCAGAGTTATATTCAAGTGCAAACTAGTAGTGATAATTAATATAAGAAAGTCTTATTAATTGAAATATCATCCCGTATTTGTCGGAAACCATATAAGTATCTCACGGGAAATTCTACATCGGAGTAGCACGGATACAAGGAGACAGCCAAGCAGGAGTTCGGATGACACATAGCCTAATAGCTGAGTATACCTGTCTCAATCCTTTCTCAAATTCCTATACCTCAGATCCATCCAAAACCCTGAGAATCAGTATTGGTCTGAGCTTCGACAGAACGCTAAAAGGGTGAGTGAATTTTTCATTGTATTCTGTGTTTTTCGATGTAATTTATTTTCTAGTGAGATGCATAAAATTTCTTAAATTATTCAAAATATCTATACAGTCCACTGCTCTAAATTCTGGCGCTACCACAGATTGTATATTATATTCATATAACTTTGTACTAAATCAAATGTTTTTCTAAATTATAAATTTTTTTCAAAAATAATAATGATTATTATTATTATTATTATTATTATTATTATTATTATATTATTATTATTTCATTATTATTATTATTATTATTATTATTATTATTATTATTATTATTATTATTATTATTATTATTATTATCATTATCATTATCATTATCATTATTATTATTATTATTATTATTATTATTATTATTATTATTATTATTATTATTATTATTATTATTATTATTATTATTATTATTATTATTATTATTATTATTATTATTATTATTATTATTATTATTATTATTATTATTATTATTATTGTAAGATAATTAAAGATTATTTTCAAATAAAATTGATAATAAACTATCGTTTTAAATATATAAATAATTATTGTTGATTTTTCTCGTTAATTTTATTGCTGGAGTTGTATTATTGTAAGAATTGATTTTTCTACATTCCTGAGGTTCAAGATAAAAGTTTCCTTCCATGTTTTTGTAGCTGTATGTTTCGATGTAGGATGACAGTAATAATTATTGACGATGTAGTTTCAATTGATGTACTCAACAATCACCATCATCCAACTCATTACTCACGCACAGGTCTCAGACCTATGTTGTCTTCATCCTCAGAAAGAAAGAAAGTAAGAATTACTGTTTAAGGCATGCATATGACTAAAAACAGAATAAATAAAAGAAATTGAAATACCGTTTAGTAGGCTATATACAGCATACAGACAAATTGTAATAATGAGATTCTCTTTTTTGTAAGCAAACAATTCACACTGCAAAGCATTTAAATTAATTTTATTGAATCGAAAATCAGACTTATTGACACAAAATATACAGATGTTACAAAAATACACAAAAGCAATACAAGTTGACATAATAAGGATTAATAAATAATCAAGATTAACAGCCATCGACGCAGCAAAGCAAGACTTGAGCGTTGGCCGACTATTACAACCATAATTATTTTAAGAAGTTATAAATATACAACAAAATAATAATAGAGAATGAAAGCTTATTATATGGTTCTTGAATAAATGTGATTAAGAGGAATGTACTTATTTTTGAAAAATGGTGGCAAAAAAGTTTATTTAAACAAACTTTTTTTTATAGATTACGTCTTGGAGACTCCAGTTAAGGAGTATAAGACAAGTCAGATCAACAATATCATACACTAGTTACCATAATTACTATATCAATTAGCTGAGGTGAGGCTTAATTTTGATGTGAAAGGAACTCTTGTACACTATAAAAAGGTTTATCAACTAAATATTTTTTCAATTGTTTTTTAAATATAAATTAAAAATATAATATTATCTTCAATATAATGAAATTCTACAATAGATCGGTTTCCCAATATCTGAGCAATCTGGACAAGAAAATTACAGTATTTAATTTGCACAATATGTGTTACGCAAACACCTGATGCATATAAAGTGGTCCAAAGTTCAATTCGCAGTTAGATCTTTCATTTTTTAATTGTTTTCATCTTAATACCCACCCACAATTCTTGGGTTTTGGTGGGCATCACACCTTTAGAGAAAATTAACTCATACTCAAACTTTTCAGTTCCAAATTTGATGATTGAAAATTGTCCCGCCACAATAAGGAAACGTTGTTTAAAAGTGTCATAGATTTTGATTTGATAATCTGAGAGTAGCAAAATAAATTTGCGGACAAACCAAAAGTGACATTGTAAACAATGTTGTTTACTCTTTTTCACAAATGACCTTGATAGATAGCTGGCCCTGCCACTTCCTTATTTATTGCCAACAATTTTTCACAAATTGCGACCGAAATTTTATGTCAGAGATCAAATTAGGACACTTCTAGTCACGCTTTAGTGTTTATGACGTTGTGGAAGATATCAATAATGAATAAGATTTTTTATATGCGTTTATGGGGCACTGAGACTTGTGGGTAGGTAATGTGATGAATAACAACAAAAAATATCCAATTCGAACTCAAGACAGCTGGAATAGCAGCCAGTCAGAGTCCTATCTAATCAGAGACAAGCGCACCATGCAAGTACGCATCACGACCACCAAACTAACACTATAACTAGAATAAAAACAGTTTTATATGTTTACTGTAAACCATGGATTAACGCAATTGACTAATAGGAATGAGAGCCTCTGTATGTATGTATGTATATAGATAGTTGTATATAGATAGTACCATAGCCGATTCGACTGTAGGTGACTCTTCAGACCTCAAAGTTATGTTTTAGTCCAAAGAGCGTACTACACAAACGAGGAGTGAGGTAGTTTGTGATTGCTTTCTTCACTGAGCTAACAGAATTGTATCAGTATGCCAAGCCCACCGAAACAAATTCTGAAGCTTCATGCTTGACAGTCCACTCCCTCCTTTACACTTTACTTCTGAGAGTCACTATATTAGAGTTCTTCAAATAATCGTAATGTGAATTATTTATTTGCATTCAAAAGCTCACAGGATAACAAATTAAGATCCTTAATGACCTACAATGGTAAAAACAATTACAAAACTGGCACTGTATTTCTATTTAAATTATGATTTTTACTCACTTATACTAGAGATACTGGAGGGATGCATTTCACTTATAAAGAAAAGCTTCATCGGCTCTCCAGTAAAAGTGAGTAAAATCATAATTCAAATAAAAATACAGTGTTAGTTTTGATAATAGATTGTCATCAAGTATTTCGTCATGGAAAACATCACACATTTTGAAACTGTCAAAGAGAAAGATTGAAAGTAACAAAAGAGATAAAAAATACAATTTTTTTGATAAATTAAAATAAGAAAGTAATAAGAAAGAACAGAAGAAAAATGTAGGGAAAAGTAGAAAAAAATAATTTTCTTAATAGCTTGTTAGAAGGAAAGGAATTTCCTCAATTAAGTCAAAGTTAAACTTTGAAGATGTACCAGGAAAAATACAGTTTAAAAATAAAATTAAAGGATGAAAAAAATGAAAATAGAAAACATTTAGAGGAAAGGAGGGAGTCTAGTTGATGACGAGCTAGTTAATAATTATTCATCAATTGAGAGGTATGATACTTACTTAAATTCATTAATTAAGAAGTTGGTACATCTCAACATTATAATATACAAGAAAAAATCTTCCTTGAAAGGGGTTTAACAACTCGAAAACGTTCGGCCTACAGAGTAAGTAAAATACTAGGCTACTTATTTTAAATAAAAAATTTGACTGAAAGTCGTTGAATTCACTTGAAAAGTTAATATTAACAACGCAGTTCGTCATGGAACAAAAAATCCAGGAAAAATCTTCTTTGGCTGTGACAAATGTACAGCAGAAACTCATCAAAGGGGAATCCTAACTCCCAAAATCCCCCTTGGCAATGAAATAAACACTACATAAAATAAACGTTGGGGAAATTAACAAATTTAAAACCATTATAAGTGTCAAAAAATTTTGTTCTAACAAATTTTCACAAATTTTGCATGATGCGTGAAAAAAGCAGATTTTCAGATGAAACTTTTAAAACTGGAACTTCTTGTGTAGACTCAAAGTAAGATGTGTTTGTTTGTCTCTAAACTATTAGTTCTGTGACTATTAGTTGTGAGGTCTAAACAGTAGACCTCACGCCCAAGAATAAGGATGTTTGCACGGGGGACCATACTCGATGTACTCAATTATAATCACCATCTTAGAGTTAAAAACAATCATCATACCTATGATTTAATTTGCCTAGTCTATTTCTTGTCTGTTTGTCATAAAAAATCACTATGCATCACGTCACCAAGGCTGTGTTTGTATTTTCATATAGTCTGTAAGTTGTTCCAGGCAGCTGATTACTCAAATCAGATCATATTTTACATGTCTGATGAAAACTATCATCTGTGATGTTTTCCATGACGAAATACTTAATGAACAATCTAATATTAAAACTGACACTGTATTTCACTTTTTTTTTCTGTTTCATTAAAGAGGTGTTTTGTTTTATTTATAATGTTTAAAGTGAAATACAGTGTCAGTTTTAATATTAGATTGAAAACTATCATTTACTTTGTAATCACTTGTTATTACACTTGATTGAAATATGAGAAATAATTTGTTTCTCTCAAACAAATGTGTTATTATTTTGGTGGATGATTTATATGATTAATATTTTAAAATGAATTTCTCCATCACATGGAATTATAGGATCATATATTATTTAAAGGTAGCCTTCTGGCCCTCTTAATCATCTCAACTAGATGATTAAGAGGGCCCAAAGGCTACCTTTAAATAATATATGATCCTATAATTCCATGTGATGGAGAAGTTAATTTTAAAAGTAATGTTTCGTATAGAAAAAGGTCTTTCATTTTTATCCTTTCAAATTATGCTTGAAATGCAAGCAAATTTTTAAAGTCCTTACACACTCATCATTCCCTGAATGAAGATCCATGCAAAATTTCATTGAATTTGGTCCACGCGTTGAGCAGTAAATGCCCTGCAAACAGACAGACAGATAAACAAGTGCAAAACGGTCAACTTGAAACGGAGACCTCTCTTCGTTCGGTCAACAAAACCAACTTTTCTATAGTTTAGTTAATTTAGGGAGTCGGCATAGCCGAGTTGGCTTATCGCTGGTCTGATAAGCCAAAGGTCCTGGGTTCGATCCCAGTTGAGTAAAATATATTTTTCTCGAGCCACTCCCGTGTTTCGGAGGACACGTTAAGCCGTCGGTCCCGGTTGCATATAAAAAAAAGCAGTCGTTAAAAAAAAACGGCGAGGTGGAACTACCCGTAAGGGTCTCCCCACCAAGAAAAGCCATACGAATTTACTTAATTTAATTTACTTTACAGGGAAATTTTTGAAGTGTGTGATTTTCAATTAGTGAATAAATAAAGGCAATATTACTGAAATACTTTGCTCCTCCCCTACCCTGACATTTTATAAAATGTTTTAGTCGTATTTTCAACTCGTGAAAGTCAAACCAAACAACCCCGTCAACCGCTCGTTTGCTTAAACATTGGCAAATTCATCGAAAGCGAAATTGTTGTACAGAGAGGGGTTGGGGGAGGGCCTGCTTTTGTATAAGTAGCAGGCGGGATCGATGTTGATGTCTGGTTCTCAGCATTCGACGAATTTACGAGGAAAACCATCCTGACAAACATGAGACTGACCCAGACAGACAGACAGACAGACAGACAGACGGACGGCGGGCGAATGGAAGGACAGATTTTCGAAAATTTGCATCCGATCAGAAGCAGGGTCGTACCCCACTACTTAACCCCCCCCCCCCACACTAATATCACCCTTTCGAGGGGGGCATTACCTGCCTGGAGGGGTTTCTTGCCTCCTCCCATCCTCCCCCCCCCCCCAAACTCGTCTCTATATATTTAGCGGGCATCCCATGCTGCAGCATCATTCCACTTTGAAAATCCCAACCAGTGAGTCTCTCTCTCACGAAGTCACTCTCACTTCTCTCTCAAACTTTGCGAGCGAACAACTTTCCCGACGTCAAGCGAAGAAAAGCTCCTGCCAAATCAGGTAGGTACTTTTTTTTTATTTATTTGTCACGATAAAGGAAGATTTGAAGTTATTGATTTCGTGTAATTCTTAAGAAATTATTTACAGCTTTAAAATTAATTCTTCGTGCTCAGGTCAAATTAGATAATAAAATAATTTCAGAATATTTTTTAATGGCTTTTGGGTCAATTTATATTTATTACTTTTTACTTGTAATGATCAAAATTGAAAGGAGAATTGAAATTGTCTGGGTGTAATTTTTATACTGGGAAGAAATAATTTGTAGGTTTCAAATCATTATGTCGTGAATCTGACAAATCAGATAAAATAATTTCCGAGTATCTTTGATTGATTTTTGTACTTATTAATTCTTATTCGCTCTCATGATGGGAAAATAATTTAAATTTATTGGGTGTATTTTTTGTATTGGAAAGAAATAATTTGAAGATTTGAAATTAATTTTTCGTTAACCTGTCAAATCAGATAAAATAATTTCAACGTATTTTTGATTGATTTTTGTGCTTACTTATTTTTATTCATATTATGATGGGAAAAGAATTGAAATTGATAGGCTGTAGTTTTTATATTGGAGAGAAATAATTTGAAGCTTCAAAATTAATTTGTCATGCTCCTGTCAAATAAGATAACAGAATAATTTCAGCGTATTTTTTAATTATTTTTTTACTTACCGTGTTTTTGTTATGAGAGAAGAAATGCCTATACAATAAAGAAGAATTTATTGGAAGAAGAGGTCTTGCTGCATTGTGATTTCTCTGAAAATTACAATTGCAAATATTTTGAAGAAGTAGAGTCAAAATGAAAAAAAATTAAAATTAAAATAAATCTCTTCCACTACATTGAAATTAGTGAAATAATTTCTGTGAATTTTAGATTGATTAATCTATTCAGTTCTATTTGTCATGAGAAAATGAGGATTTTCTGATTTATCTATATTTTCTGATATAAGAATTATTAATAGGTATTTCTAATAATAAGAAAAATAGAAGGATTACAATACTAATGTTCTTATACTAATACTAATTGTTCTAATGTTACTGGATTTGTGTAGCTACTAAAATCTATTTTTCATGAGAAAAGCTACTGTTTTTGACTTTTCTTATCTTTTTTGTATTGAATGAAGAAGGATTGCAATTGACTTAGCGTAATTTTAATGTTTTTATAGATTATTTAATAATTTTATTATTTAGTAATTTTAATACAATTATTTGTAGCTTATTAAATTAATTTTCATACTCCTGTCGAAAATGTGATAAAAAATAATTTCAGCGTATTTTTTTGTTTTTTTGTTTTTGCTGATTTAGTTTTTTTTTTTGAGGTGAGAAGAGAAGGATTACAATATTAATATTCCAACAGGTGTTTTTACTGAATTTCTGTAGGTGTTTGAATTTATTTGTCGAGAGAAAGCCACTATTTTTAATTGATTGTTGTTACATTCGCCTATTTTGCCCAAATTGGTCTATTTTGCTTTATTCGCCATGAGGTAAGATTGAGTGCAATATATTTGTGGAGAGTGTTCCACGTATTTTTTATTAAGTTAGAGGATCAAACTTCTGTAGCTATTGTAGCTTAATAGTTAGCAATACAAGAGGAAAGCTCCTGTCAACTTGGGTGAAGCACACATTTTTGATTGGTTTACATTTTTGTACATATACAAATTTATTTGACATGAGGATAGAAGGATTACAATTTCGTAGAATGGAATAACTACAATTATCTTTGTTAAAAACATTTTAGTATATTTTTCATGTCATAAAAATCATAAGAAGAGGTATTGACATATTAAATGCAGAACAGAGTATTTTTGGTACATATTAAAAAATTTGAGTAGGCTACCTCTTTAATTTTTTTTTTGGAGGATGGAATTTAATCAGACCCACAATAGGTCTGAGACCTATGCGTGGGTAATGAGTTGGATGATGTTGATTGATGAGCTAGACCTACAGTTTTAGGTGGGTTCCGAACCACTGGAAAGTGATTTTACAGCAGAGAACAGTGTCTTTTTTGCTGGCAAATCTTATCGGTCACCCTTACAAAGAGTGCCCAGGAGAAGGCAGCTTATCTATATCTGATTGAACAGGTACCTTCTACGGCTCACGGCTATCACTTCCCTAATTAGATTATCCTAAGGGAAGAAAAATTACAATGTTTTTGTTGAGAAAGTTTCTGCCTATGTTAGAGAGTTGTGTATCTTTTCAAAATATTGGTATCAAAACTTACAAACAAATTTTATTAATTTCATCACTCAGGGAAATAAGTATTACAACTTGTCAAAAACAAAAGTCTCCTAAAGTTGAATGCAAATCCATTTTTGAATCAAACAAAATAATTATAGTAAACTGAATAAATTATCAGATGTAAGTGAGTTTGATAGGTGAGGTATGTTTCCGCTAATGTTTCCGCCATCTTAATTAAGTTATTAAGATGGCTGAAACATTATTACCAAAATATTAGTTGCACATAAAATTTTACAACTCTGTTTCTTATTGAACAATTCTAATTATCCTGAATGCTTTTCTGTGTGAATAAAGCACCAGAGATTTTAATTAAACATCAATATAATTGGACGATTTTGAATTTTACATTTTTTTATAATTTTTGTACATTTTTTTATATAATACTAATCATGTCTTATTAACTGTAAAATTTTATTGTAGAATTTTTTGAGAACAATACTAAGTTTCAAAATGAAATATTTTAATCAATCGAAATATTAGCAGGTTGTTACATTAGTTACATCTCAAAGCCCTTTTAAATGGCGACAGCTATAGTGAGACTAATTGCATAGATCCAGAAAATAAAGAGCTTGAAGTAGTGTAGACCAGTGATAGGTTCTTGCTAGATGAGTTGTGAGAGCAGCTCTATCGTTCTCACAGCTCATCTAGTCTATACATCTACACTGGTCTACGCTGCTCTAAGCTCTCAATTTATGCAATTAGAGCAGCTCTAGCCCTCGCCGTTTTGACGGTCCTTTATGAATAATAAGATGTAATATTATATGAGATGTGTGTTCAAAAAATTGATTTTTCTATAATATAATATCTTATCATTTATAAGTAAACAATTACATTATTAAAGGCAACATTGAAGATATTCAGTATTGAACCATATTCAGGTATGCATATAATCATTTATAAGTTATAATAGTAATATTTTGTATTCATTCGACAATTATAATAATATATGATATAAATACAACATAAAAATCGATATTTTTGAACACGCTATATAATATTACATCTCATTATATTACATTACATAGGTCTACTATATTACATATTATATTGCATCTTATTATTCATAAAGGACCGTGAAAAGAGAGCTAGATTTACTCTAATTGCATAAATCGAGAGCTTAGAGCAGTGTAGACCAGTGTAGATGTGCAGACTAGATGAGCTGTGAGAACGATAGAGCTGCTCGCACAACTCATCTAGCAAGAACCTATCACTGGTCTACACTACTTCAAGCTCTTTATCTTCTGGATCTATGCAATTTTAGTCTCGCTCTAGCTGTCGCCATTTAAACGGGCATTGAGATGTGTAAAAGTGAACTATTTTTCTTTGAAAAAATTTTGTGTAATTTGGATTTAATTATATCAACGTCATATTCGTAGGAAGAAAACAATATTTGAAATTGAGAAAAACGAAAAATTCTTCATTTTTCAGAAAGACAAAAAAAAATAAGAACTAAAGATTGAGCTCGGATTGTTTGCGTGTAAAGCATGTTGTAAACACTAAGCTCGTTATGAGCTAATACCAGTTAAATAATTATCATTATAATGAACTAACATTCTTCACAAAGTACAGTAGCCTTAATTACACTAACTTCAACACGTTACAGTGCACTGAGTAAACTATTTATTTTTTAATTGATTCTATAATTCCCAAACTCATGTTATAATTCCTTTTTTGTTTTGCTAAATTCTTGATATTTATATAAGAATCATAGCATCAACTTCCACCATGAAGGTCGGTCTACAGTCTACACCAACAAATTACAACGAGAATTTATGAATTCATAGAATTAAAAGTTTATGGTGATTACGGGTAAAGGTGATTCAAGATGATTGTGGGTGAGTCTAAGCTCTTGACAAAATTTGTCCCCGAGTACTTTCGAATAATTTGTTGAGTTCTCACAATAAATATATTAATTTTTGAAGGTGATATTGTGAATGATGAGAATCACCTATTAGTGAAGTATAATAGAGTCGGCCTTTAAGGGGAAGTGATAGCCGAGTGCCGTAGCAGACGTCTGTTCAATCAGAGAGAGATAAGCTACGAAACTCCTGGGTGCTCTTTGTAAGGGTGACTGATTAGATTGTCCAGCAATAGAGACTCTGTTATCTGCTGTAAAATCACTTCCCGGTGGTTCGGGACCCACCTAAAACTGTAGGTCCAACTCATCAATCACCATCATTCAATACATACCCACGCACAGGTCTCAGACCTATGTGGGCTACATCCTCAAAAAGAAATATATTTTGGAATTTGGAGAATTTATTAATTTCATATAAAGAAAATAGAATATATAATTTGGAGGAAGGTATTTGAACACGTCAATTAATAGATTACAAAGCACAACTACAATCCATTTTTAAAAAGTAAGCTCATGTTAGAAGTTGGTGATTCATTAGCTAGACCCACAGTTTTAGGTGGTTTTCTGATTATAAAATATATAGGTATTGTAAATATATAGGTATTGTAATTATATAGGTAATAATAAAACTTCAATAGGAGGGGAAATCAAAATTGTTTAAGTAAGGTAGAGTGATTAAGGACTTTGAGAGATTGATGAAGAAAATGAAATATTGGCCTCTTTTGCGAATAAGAAAAAGAAGAGAAAAAGATGAAGAGGAGGAGGAGGAGGATGAATTGAAGAAGGATCAGGAGGAAGAGGTGGAGGAGAACGACGTTGAAAAGCAGGAGGAGGAAGAGGTGAAGGAGAAGAGGAGGAGGAGGGGGAGGAGAAGTAATAAGAGCAGGAGGAGGAGGGGAGAAGAACGAGGTTGAGAAGCAGGAGGAGGAGGAGGTGAAGGACAAGAGGAGGAGGAGGAGGGGGGAAGGAGAAGTAATAGGAGCAGGGGGAGGAGGTGGAGAAGAACGAGGTTGAGAAGCAGGAGGAGGAGGAGGTGAAGGAGAAGAGGAGGAGGAGGAGGGGGAGGAGAAGTAATAGGAGCAGGAGGAGGAGGTGAAGGAGAACGAGGTTGAGAAGCAGGAGGAGGAGGAGGTGGTGGAG
Source organism: Conomelus anceps (assembly GCA_948455865.1). Classification (NCBI taxonomy): domain Eukaryota; kingdom Metazoa; phylum Arthropoda; class Insecta; order Hemiptera; family Delphacidae; genus Conomelus; species Conomelus anceps. The sequence continues at coordinate 987,882 of OX418217.1, read as the reverse complement.
AAGAGGAGGGGGAGGAGAAGAGGAGGGGGAGGAGAAGAGGAGGGGGGAGGAGAAGTAATAGGAGGAGGAGGTGGAGGAGAATGAGGTTGAGAAGCAGGAGGAGGAGGAGGTGAAGGAGAAGAGGAGGGGGAGGAGAGGTAATAGGAGCAGGAGGAGGAGGTGGAGGAGAACGAGGTTGAGAAGCAGGAGGAGGAGGTGAAGGAGAAGAGGAGGAGGGGGAGGAGAAGTAATAGGAGGAGGAGGTGGAGAAGAACGAGGTTGAGAAGCAGGAGGAGGAGGAGTAGGAGGAGGAAGTGGAGAAAGATGTTTTTGATGTGGAGGTGGTGTTAGTGGAGGAGTAGGAGGAGAAGAAGACAAATGAGGGAAATTGTACAACTAGTATGTATTTTTCTATATATTTCTTTTTAATAACGAAATGCTTAAACTCTAGCCGTAGATAGATTTATAATTTTCATCTAAATATGGTAATACAAAATTGACTACAATAGATTTTTCCCAAGCAGTTGATTCACCAATACTGTACATTACATAGACCAAACATCGATCAATAATTGAATTACAGTAGTCAAAACAATTTTATGCTGATCAAGCATTACCTCTCAATCAATGAAGCTGTAGTTACCCGTTCAATATCGTGGAGAGGGGAGACACCTTTTCATTAAAGGGAAGAATCTAGACAAACGTTTCTCATCCTACCATCATTCGTTGTGAGTCTTTCGTAGATCGAGCTACAGACGAGATAGAAGTAATCTTTTTCCGAATCAGGAAACATCGCAGCATCATTTGCATCAGAGCTATCAAAATACGCGACGTAAAAATATCTAGTTGAAAATTCCACTTCCGCCGACAACAGTAGTTGAAGTTTGAGTGATTTCCACGTAAACTTATTTGCTCCGTAATCTTATACGTGAACTTATACTGAATACTATTGCCGACGTTTTTATGAATAAGATTGAATTTATCAGCTCCATTCAGCTTTATTCCAGACAGACGTTCAACATTATTCACGTGACGGCACGTTGTTGTTGTTGGCGGGACTTGATTTCGTAACGTAGAAAAGAATTTAAAAAGTTTGTCGGAGTTTTTCAAGTGTCTGCAGGCGGTTAGTTCAATAGACGGTTGTTTTGAGGAATCGTATTACAATATTTGCGACAATAAGGTAATTTACTTGAAAATATTAATCAGAAATGTTGTTGTTGAGTTGATAAATTGATTTTGTCAATATTATTTTCAATTAAAACGTATTTGAAAATAACATATTACAATATTGGTTGTTTAAAATTTCATGAAATTAAAAAAATAATATTGGAATGGATAGTTATCTGGATATTCCACATAATTCCCCTGTTGAGTTGTTTTTTTAATCAGGAATAATGTTATAATTGTGATAAATTTTAATCAGAAATGTTGTTATAGAGTTGATAAATTAATTTTATCAATATTATTTTCAATTAAAACATATTTAAAAATCGCATATTGCAATATTGGTTGTGTTTAGAATTTCATAAAATTAAAAAAATTATAGTCAAATAGATTATACACATAATTCTGGATATTCCACATAATTCCCCGATGAATTGGTTTTTTAATCAGGAATATTGTTACAAATATGATAAATTATTAAAAAAACTTATCTGAATAGGCCTACGCACATTTCTGCCCCACTAGATTGTGAGGTAGTCATGAATTCGAATCTGTTGCTTTTCAAATACGTGCGAAAAAGCGATTTTAGTGATTATTTTGATGCTAATAATCATATCATCTCTAAATTTCGTATATATTATGTTTGTTTCTTATGTTTTACCACTTCTATTTTATTCCTTATTCTCAGAAAGGATCATTTTGGTCCTAATTATAATACAGCTTACTATCTCAACACATACAATGTTAAGATTACACTGTTTTGAGTTCACTCTAATACTGTATTGTAATCAACAGTGATTATTTTATTTATTCATTACAAAAACTGAATCAAGCAAAGGTACAACGGGCTATATTGCCCACAGCTGCTTTTTTCACTGAAAGTGGATATAGTTTTGTATTTTAGATCGAGCTTTTAGAGCCGTTAATATAGAAGTAAAATCATTTCAATTGGTATAGGTCATTTGTAAATGAATCAATAACTGTAATTCATCTATCGATTCATTTTCTACAATAAATATTTACAATTTCAATTAATCAAAGGAAAATATTTTAAAGAATAATGAAGATCTTGTGTATGGATTTATGTATCTTCATAAGAATAAGAGCTACAGCCTACTTGAAGTATTTTTTGATAGCATCTTAATTTGAAAATGCATTAGAACTCCAAATATCTGAATAAATTGTGATCGGACCTCACCCGAATAGTAAAAAATTCGTATAATTGGATTTTTTTTAGAAAACTGCTCTTTTTGGAACTAAAATGCATTTTTTAGAAATTAGATAAAAAAGCAACACTTCTTGGTGTTAATATTCTTTCAAGTTCTGTACATTGTTTTTTTTACATAAATGAAGGTCTTTATTTGCTGAAAATCTCAGTCAAAGTAAGTTGTTTTTCGTGATTGTTTTTCTCAAAGAGAGTTGGATGATTGGAGCTCGGATAATTATTGGAGTTCTAATGTAAAATAGCTTTATGATGAAGTTAATTCGCCAATTCAAAAACTGTAGGAACTACATATATTTTCTACATTTTTTATTATAATTAGTTTAGTTAAGTTTCAATTATGATGTTGAAGATCCATCTTGTTTCCACTAATATTTAATAAAAACTTAAAAAACACTTTCAAGTGGAAATTATGGCGTGACGGCCGTCTCACTCTGTTGTCAAGAGCATCGTCAGACGACCCACAGTACACTGATTTAAGACATGAGTTTGAGGGTTATATGTTAGTGGAAATAAGATAGATCTTCAACATCATAATTTCGCCGAGAGGGCAACATTGATCCATACCTACAGGAACACTCGAATTAAGGTTATGAAATCATCCCTGGTCATATAATTCAATCACATTTCCATCCATAACCAAATCATCCCTTAATATGCAAGAATTTCTTTAAAAAACAACAGCGTACCTGCTCAAAAAAACTGTGAAACAGGCTCAATTATTATTCATCAATAACAGCATTTAGCCTTCAAACTCATGCCTTAAATCAGTGTACTGTGGGTCGTCTGACGATGCTCTTGACAACAGAGTGAAACGGCCGTCACGCCATAGCGTGAGTTGATTTCTACTTAGAAGTGTTTTTAAGTCTTTATTAAGTTTCAAGACAGTCACGTTAAGCCGCGGCTATGGAGCTAAGCTCGCGCAGAATGTGACACTTCAAAACACTCTTAAAAGTAAAACTACTATTAAAAATACTTAGATATAAAAAATACTTATGAATTGTGTAGGCCTATTCTCACAGTCAGGTCTGTTTCTGTACTGATTGTTTCACATTCTGTGTCCAGGTCGTGAATCGAAGAGGACGAGTTCCCTGCTGAGAAAAAGTCACGGTACCGCATCAAAGATGGCGGGTCAGGTGTGGGTGTTGACAGCCGTGGCCGTTTTCCTGGCGCCCGGTGTGTTTCCACGTCCCAAAATGGAGTCGGACGACGACATCGATATCTCGAAAGTGCGCAGCAACGGACCCAAGTTCTCCATGGAGGCGCTTGTCGCCGATGGTGAGCGAACGAGATACATCCTCGGCAGCAGACTGATGGAGAAGGTCGTCGTCGACTTCCTCGATGGACTGCCCGAGGACGATCTGCGGGCTATGGAGGAGCTGGCGCCGAACGAGGATATCCCGGATGACGGTGACATGCCCCAAGGTGACATGCCTCAGGTCGAGGGGGTGTCCGGATCTGCAGAGTACAACAGCACTCAGACTGGCGGCTATAACTCCTCCGAATCCGATGGCAATCTTCCCGATCAGCTGCAGAAAGTAAACAGAGAAAGGTAGGAGTCATCTGAATTTTCACACATACTAGCAGGTTGCCCGACTCAATGTACAGGATTTCTAGTATGTGTACTGTAGTATTCATATAACTTGGCAGCGTGTAGAAGATGGGAAGACTGGCTACATCTGAACTCAACTGCTGCCAAGTTATATGAAAACTACAGTAATACTGTATGTGATTTCTAGGATGTGAAACTACTACACATTTTATTTAATAGTCCCTCTTTTCATGCCTCTTATTGTCCTTTTTCTTATTCGGTTTCTTTCCCTTCTTCGTTTTCTTCATTCTCCTTCATTTCTTCTTCATTATGCTCCTCATTCTTCTCCCTCACCCCCCCCCCCCACCCACAACCCACACTCTCCAACACTAGAGTTTTCATTACAGAGAGGCCTTTTCCAAGGCGTTTATTTATAAGATAGGCCTACAAGTACCCTTCTCCTTGGCGTGCATGTCGCTGGCCCGGCCATGTCTGAATTTGTATAAACAAATTATGCCAATCTTTAGTACCTATTTCGTACTGTTTAGTACCTCTAATAAAAATTTTTGTACCTCAACCCTAACTGAGTTATTGACATTTTTATGTTGCCAGGCCAGCGACATGGGAGCCCGGCCATGTCTGAGTTTGAAAAAAATGTGCCAATACGTTTTAAGTCTAATATATATGTATACGTATTTAGTACCTCCAATAGAAAATTTTGAACCTCAAAGGTTAAGGAGGCACAACATAAAATGATATACAGTAGTATTCATATAACTTGGCAGCATGTAGAAGATGGGAAGACTTGTTAAATCTGATCCCAACTGCTGCCAAGTTATATGAAAACTACAGTACGGTAGGTCAATAACCTCTTAGCCCGGCCTTGTCTCAATTTCCATAAACAATATATGTCATTATTTAGGACATATTTCTTACTATTTAGTATTTCTTTTTCTTTTCATCGTCTTTTTCTTCTTCTACTTACTTTTCTTTTTCTTCTTTTTCTTGATCTTCATCTTTCTCTTATTCATCGTCTTTTGCATCTTCTATTTGCTTTTTTCTTTTTCTTCTTCTTCTTTATCATCTTCTTTTTTCTACTACTTCTTCTATATTTTTCTGCTCATTCTTTTTCTTCTCCTCATTCAATCCCTTATTCTTAAGCTTATCTCCGTAGCAAGGGGTTATGCTTCTATTCTTGTTTTTTATTAATGTCCATTCATGTTTGTCTATAAATGTTTTGTTTATTTATGTTTAGTTTTCTTGTTTTGTACGGCAGTGGGAATCTATCTCGAATACAGTTCAACTCCTGTACAACAAAATCTACGAAATGACATGAAGCATTCAATAATTTTCATTAGACAAATAATTTTATTGGTGTTGGGTAAAAACGGTTGATGGTACAAATTCGATACTTTTAGGATTTTCAGTTTGCATCTTTTGATTAAAATCACTTTGAATAATATTTCCATTTGTTCTATTTATAACCTTAAAACTAAGTTTAATGATGTCAGGTCCTCTTGAAATTTCACATAGGTTTAACAACGTTCTAAGAATAGGTTTTTTGATTGCTGAAGGTAAAAAACTAGTCAATATATACTATAAAATGATTGAAGTTTATGATGAATGTTATATGAAATATGGAAGCTTTCACAAGAGGGTAGAACAGTACAAAGTTGTACAGAATCATGTCAATTTCAAAGTTGTACATTGTCCATGAAAAAATTGAAAGCATAACAGGCTATGCAAGCAATACACAATACATCAATTGTCAGGACAACAAACCGTACAAATTTAGATAATGCATACGATTTCTTTTATTATCATGTTGAAATTCAGTGATTATTCATCTCACAAAGTAGATTCAGCTTATTTATAATTGTCTAGTAACAAAGTAGCTAGTAGCTAGTAGTCTAGTAAACTAGCTAACAAAAGCCAACATTTAGCAAAAATTTATATATATAAAAATGAATGTCTGTCTTTAGGCCTATGTATGTATGTATGTATGTATGTATGTTCCCTATAGACTTCAAAACTACTTGACAGATCGGCATGAAACTTTGGGAATATGTTGTGTGAATATTGGGGATGGTTTCTATTCTATGGTAATCCATTTTATAGACCTAACCTACTGAACTTGCTGGCCAAATAGCTTAAAGGAACAGCTGATATAAGTCAACAGTTTTTAATCATATGGCAGGCCCCTTAGCGGCGTTATTTAAGCTGTCTTTGAACAGCAAAAGACTTTGCACTTTGCATGTAGGCTACCGTTCAGCCGGAGCCTTGCAATATGTGGGAAACATACGACTGGGTATGATGAAATGTAATTATGCCAGGTTGATGACATCTGTTAACCAATGCAGCTAAAAATTTGAAATGCAGCCTCCGTGGGAGGTGGTGAATAATAAAATCAGAAACCTAGTTTCTACCCTTATAGTCGTAGGAGGTTTAAATTTGAAATGTTTCTTCATTCAGAGGTGGTGATTAAGAAAACAACGAAGCCTCTATGATCAACTGGAAGAGCCCTAGGACTAACTTCTTTCTTAATTTTAAATGTAACCTCATCGGGAGGTGGCGAATAATAAAATCAAGGAGAATTTTCATGAGAATTCAGCAACGCGCGTCGGGCCAGCTAGTACTGTATAATTTATCTCAAGCAAAGTACTTATCTCATAGATTCGAAAGTACTCGGCCAGTTTAAGTGAGTTATTATACTTATTCTTAACAAATATTTGACTGCATGTCGTTAAATTTCACATGAAAAGTTAATATTAACAACGCAGTTCGTCATGGAACAAGAAATCCAGGAATTGTTTCGGCAAGACAAGCTACAAAGTACTTGCTTGTTTGAAATAACGTAAACCACGCCAGATCAAGAACGCTACTTGGCTACTTGTTATTTCATTTCATCCTTTCTTGTTGGTCGTTGTCCTCTCTGACTTCTTAGAGGTACGAGAAGGAACGAATGGTCTTGAGGAGGAGTTGGAAAAGGAGGGTGTGGAAGAGGTGTATCTTGAAGAGGGGATTAGATGAGTAGGATGATGAGGGGGCAAGGACATCCTCCACTCCTAGACTGTGTCTAGACGGTGTCTAGTAAAAACTAGACAACCCGTCTGGTAAACAGAGAGCAGGTTCTGTTTTCGATCTACTCTCTCACTCACTCTTACAGGCTAAATGCAGTTTATCCAGCTTTACTAAAGTTGAAAGACAAATTACAAGACTCGCGTTTGTTTTGCAAGATAAGAGTGCCTTTTTGCCAATGTCGAATGATTTAATGGTTCGCTTTGAAACAACTTCCTAGTTTATTCCAATACAAATGTTTATATCTACAGGATAACATTATCTATGCTGAAAGTATAAATTCACTTAGTTTCCGGCGCCTACCTTTCCTGTTTTATTTTCTAATGTGTGTGTGGGTTAGAATTAATAATTCATTCTAGGTGAAATACACATTCAGAAGAAACCGTTAGCTTAACTTCATTTAGATTGGAACAGGTTCCTTGGGCTGATTCAATCATTCACTTGTATAGCCTACGTCATGGACAACGGGCTCCAATAGGCCTACACCATAAATTTAATTTCTCAAAAAAACTTGATATGATTGATAATTTACCTATCAATTGAGTTACACCAGAAGCTTTATTTGTGTCTTAAATTGGGGTAAGAACTATCTTTTAGCTGATGCAATATTTCCTTGAAATATTTTATCAATCTAATATTAAAACTGACACTGTATTTCACTTTTAAATAATGTTTTACTCACATATATTGGAGATGCTTGAGGAATGCATTTCACTTCTGAAAAGAAGCTTCGTCAGCCACTTTTCAGTAGTGAAATGCATTCCTCAAGCATCTCCAATATATGTGAGTAAAACATTATTTAAAAGTGAAATACAGTGTCAGTTTTAATATTAGATTGTTCATTAAATATTTCGTCATGGAAAACATCACAATATTCTATCGCTTGATAAATTTAATCCCCTCCCCGAAAACAATCCTGGATTCACCCCTAAATAATACTGTTTCAATTGAATTGAATAACATATCAATTATATTAAATAATCTATGTAATTAAGTGGCAGAACAATAAGTCAATAATATGTCATTACTATGTACAATTACGTTGCCACTGTCTTAAATTATGACAGGGTCAATGCGTTTTTATTTAATGTAAGCTTGTAATGTAAAATTTTCTCAGTTTTAAATGAATACTTTATTTTAAGCTTTTTAGTACATGAGTTGAGTATTTAATTTTTGATTACCATTTCATTGAAGTCGGTTTCAACTTTTGTTTTAATTTTTTATTTTTTTTTTATTTTTTTTATTATTATTATATTTTTTTTTTTGTTTACTTGAACCTATCGGTCTATTCGTTTCTTTCAATTAGGAACTTGTTATTTAGGACTTATGCAAAACAATCACTGATATAAAGTATTCATAACTGATGGTTTTAGTGAAGAATTATGGGAAAAGTACATATCTAATTTATTATTGGTGGCCATTTTGATAGCTTTGTTTCGTTATCGGTTATCATTTTTCATATATTTAATTTTTTTCAGCTGACTAGCAGTCAGGTTACAATAGTAATAATGCTTCATTTTCCTAGTTCATGTTGACAATAACTAAATAAGATATTTTAGAAAATAGCAGGTATCTGCCGTAGCAGGTATCTGTTCAATCAGAGAGATAAGCTACGTTCTTGTAGGTCCTGTTCGTAACGGTAACCGATTAGATTGGTCAGCAAAAAAGACACTTTTCTCTGCTGTAAAATCACTTCCCGGTGGTTCGGAACCCACCTAAAACTGTAGGTCCATCTCATCAATCACCATCATCCAACTCATTACCCACGCACAAGTCTCAGACCTGTGTGGGCTTCATCCTCAAAAAAAATATATATTTGAAGTTAAAAATGAAGAAATAATAATAAATATAACAAAATAAGAATGAGATCAGAAGATTTTTTTAAATATTTATGTACTTAATATTATATATATTTTTTTAAACAGTTACGTCTTAATAACATAATCGCAAATTTTGGCTTTGCTGATGTTTAAGTGCACTTAAAAGGTGATTGCAACGAGGTTTTCAATTTTTATGAATTTATTAGGACATTACAAACAAGAAACAGAAAAATTCAGTTTGAGAATACACATTTGAAATTTTACCAGACAATTTGAATTTGAGAGTACTATTTTGAATCCAGAAAGATTTGTTACTTTTTCTGTGTGTGAAGGAGTAGACCGGTCGTTGCCCTTTCCAAGTCTGTGAAGAAGTTGAGAATTTCCGGATCGTTGAGAATAAAAAGAAAAAGTAGCCGAGTGACTAGAAAAGACGAAATTTTCAGTGCCTTTTTATAGATCTGAATGTACCTTTTTATAGATAGGTGTGATGAGTGCAGTACTTCCACATTGATGCATTCCTTAACTGATTTGGAAAGGATTTGGGATGGAATTGAAAGTGAATCCAAAAGTAACCAATCACTACGACTCATACCAATGCCAGAGATATCATGTTAATTCTTGAAATTTATCATTTATTCATTTATATTTTCAAAATCTTTTAATTTAACATACTTTTGAAAAAGGTTTTTGATTGTAATAATATTTAATTACAAAATAGGCCACAGACTTGGATAGATAATACCTACCTAAGAAAGAGCAAACAAAAGCGTGTTACCCAGTTCAGTTCGTTTAAATAAGATTAGTATGCCTTGCTTTCAGAAATCGTGGAGATCTCCAATCCTATTTCATCTCCAAAACTTTTCCCGATTTGATGTAGGAAATGTCCTCGGAACTCCTTATGTAGCGTAGGTTACAGCACAGATTAAAGAAGTTAGGTTGTCTGTGGTTACAGTTACCTTCGTGAAGTCTATCTTCGTGAAAATGTTCGCCTTCTAAAAGGACTGTTCTTCTATAGTTTCCCTTCTAAAAGGGAAGTGATAGCCGCGAGGCGCAGCAGGTATCTGTTCAATCAGAGAGATAAGCTGCGTTCTCGTAGGTCCTGTTCGTAACGGTGACCGATTAGATTGGCCAGCAAAAAAGACACTGTTCTCCGCTGTAAAATCACTTCCCGGTGGTTCAGAACCCACCTAAAACTGTAGGTCCAATTCATCAATCACCATCATCCAAATCATTACCCACGCACAGGTCTCTCAGACCTATGTGGGCTTCATCCTCAAAAAAAAAAATGTCATCAATCACCCATTCACACCTCATTACCCACGCACAAGTCTCAAGACTCATATTTGTATCATCCGACTAAAAAACGTTCCTGTCGATTATTTTTTTCTAAGGTTCCAGAGGTGTGCAAGATAGTATACTAGCTCTCACCGTTGCAGCCAGACCCTTCTACTATTTGCACGTTTTTCCCCAAAATTTTCGGAAATTGATATTTTTTGAGTCATTTTTATCTCGACGTTGTAAATGACCGATGGAAAAAATGCTATCTATCTAATGGCAACATTTTTATCTCGAGTACCTGTGATATAGG